>JAMKCH010082353.1:0-13287 GCA_023653785.1 Ophioderma brevispina | reverse complement strand
ACAGTTCAGTAACTTTCATTCTTCAGTTAATTCATACACAGCTCACTGAACTGTGTCCTTGGGTGATGAAATATTGAGCTATAAACTATGTAATCCAATTGACTGTCCTCAATTTCCTATGCACAGTTCAGTAACTTTCATTCTTCAGTTAATTCATACAAAGCTCACGACATGTTGCCTGGTGGATGAGCATATGTAGTCCTAAAGATATGTTAAGCCCAATAGTCTCAATTCCCAGGGCACAGTTCAGTACTACTTGTCAGCATCCGTGAATCCATACAACCTCCTGAACTGTGTCCTTGGGATGAGTATATTGGAGCTCCATAACTATGTAAGCAATAGTCTCAATTCCCAGGGCAAGTTCAGTAACTTTCATTCTCAGTTAATTATACACGCTCCACTGAAACTGTGTCCTGGGGATGAGCAGATTGTAGCTACTAGTTATAAGGTTGGACATTTTCCCCTTAGGAGGCGCATTGCCGCGGACTGCTGGGTCTGACGTTTTCCCCTCAGGAGGTGCATTTCTTGCCAATGCCGGTCGGGCGTTAACAATTTCCACTGCCCTTGCCGATCGGACGTCACTCATTGCGTGCTTGTAATTGCCGCTTATGGACATCAAAAACTATTTTTTTCTGGCATTGCTAACTTGGTCCGGTCGGACGTCTTACTTAAGGGACCCATTGCTGCGGACTATCGGTCGGACGTTTTCCTACAGAAGGCGCATTGATGCGGACGCGGTCGGACTTTTCCCCCACTTCTCACATTTAAAATTAGGTGTTCCCTGCAGGTATACACAGGAAACATTTCTGACTATACACTTGTATAAAGGCAATAATTGTTCTACATGCATTAAGCACATATGTAACACTTATTTTCTAAAATATGTCCGCACAGGTACAAAAATAAAACATTTATTGTGGCTGATACATGTGCGTGATGAAGTATGAATTTACACCATTCCCTACCGGTGTTACACAAAAATGTCATGTTATAATACATCCACCTTATACAATTTGAACCATGTATTATATTATAGATTATATAAGGAATAAGTATTTGTTTTAAAAATGACCCGTGCAAAATAATCGGTATCAAAAATTACAAGCTTAAGGCACATGTTTTACCGATGTGACAACGACGCCCTATGTCGCCAGGGCACCATGTGGTCCAGTGGTACGTGACCGGCTCATGATCATCTAAAGGCGTGGGTTCGAGTCCGCTGCGGCCAAGTGTTGTGCACTGGGCAAGGCACTTGAACCTCGCCTTTCTCTCTCCACCCAGGAGGAAATGGGGAGGTTAGAGGGAATATCACAATCTAAGTGCGATAGGTATGTGCGCTAGTTGGCATGGCAGCATATAATTAATGAAGCGACATGATTCGGATGATTCTGATGCAGCGTAATGATAATAAATGTACAGCCCACACTTAGTATACTGTCATAGGCCACGCGCTTGAAGCCTCAGGTAAAAGCAATATAAATCCTGCTTTATATTATATTTAGAAATTATGTCACAAAAGGTATTTTTGCACCCTGTATAAACTTTACTACCTTATAAATGCCATGGTGTTCTCTGCAGAATTGGCATCTTTAAGTTATTTAACCAATGCTTATGAAAAAGAATGATTTCTTACTGGGAATACCTTTCAGTTACAAGGTCAGAAATAAGTGTATTTCAGATCATTTTTTACGTACTAGTCTATGGGCTGCTCCTCTACCGGCTCCACGCTGAATACTGGACAAATTTAAAGTAACTCGCTAAAATCCACTCAAATGAAATGGGACTAGTTGCATTAAAGAAAGAACAAATTAGCTACAAAATGACACCATTTCTTGGTTTCATACATTCAGTACTTCCTGAAAAATTATTTTGAATATAAAATTTGTGCGATATCTCCACCATATTTGACAGACAAATTTATGAAATGCAACCTCTTCTAAAAACTCAAATTTATATTTTGGGTTTAGTCCTCTACCGAACGAACGCGGAGCTGTGTTGCGCTTACACGAGGTGTCAGTTGGGGAGAAGCGCTCAATAGGGCGATCGCCCAATTGAGCGACTACGGCTAATTGGGCGATATTCACCTTAAAAATCATATGTTTTTGTTCAAACTTCGGATTATTATATCAAATTTAATATGAGTAATGATTTGAAAAAATCCAAGTCAAAGTGCATAAATCGTATAAAAGCTGTGGATTACTGTCAATGTCATTTTGGACGTGCATTGCCATATGGCTCTTATGCTCAAGATCAGAGGCCTTTTGGGAGTTACGCGCATGCGCATTAAGCCACCGCTTCACATTAAGATTAATACGCACCGTACTTGTACTATCCAAATGAGTAAAAAGGACATATTTTTATGGATCCTTGCTATGAAAGCGGAACTAAATTGTCGGCAATTTCGGGAGTAGTCACGATTAACAAGAACGCGGCCCAGATGCAATGGGCGGCAACGAAAACGTGGTCCGGTCGGAAAATGCTTTACGTTGCAGCTCGGCGTCAACAACTATTTTGTCGCGAAAATGACTCATTGCACCTCGTTGCATTTAGGCCGTTTACCAGGGAAAATGACGGGATGTGCCTCGTTGCATCGGGCCGTCTTACGGAAAATGACGCGATGTTCCTCGTTGCATTGGGCCGTCTCCCGGAAAATGACGCGCATGTCCTCGTTGCACCTGGGACGCATTCCCGGGAAATGATGCGCTGCTTTTCACTGCTTTCGGACGGTTTTGCCCGCAGAAGGCGCAATGCTTTTCATCAGCGGGTGAAACTGTGTACATATGCCCATAGACAATTTCGATAGCGATGGTATAGCGCCCCCATGCGATAAGCTCCTTTAATTATGCAGAAACGCATTCATGACGTTAAACAGGAGCATGACGTAGCGTAATAGCGCCACGCACGACGAGACGTAGCGAATAGACGCCACTAACGCTGGCCGAACGATATGTACAAATTCATGACAGATCAGTGTGCGTACGCATCCATTTTAGTTATTATTATTTAGGATCCATTGTTCTCATTGCATTCGCCACGCGAGTTCCTCGTGGATCTGGACGTTGCCGGAAAATGGCGCGATGTTCTCCGTTAGTGCTTATGGGCCGTCTTCCGGAAATGAGGCGATGTCCTCGTTGCATTGGGCGTCTTCCGGGAAAATTACGCGATGTTCTTCATGGAATTGGGCCGTTAAGGACTTTACGCTACTTATTTTTTTTTGTTTTTCTTTTTTTTTCTTTTTTTTCCCTTTTGTTTTTTTTCCCCCAGTGCCGGAAAAACGGCCGAGATGCAATGAAACGCAAAATTTGTTTCCGTGCATTGGCCGTTTAAAAAAATAAAAAAATAGATTGCACCTGTTGCTTTGGGCCGTTGGTCGGCAAAACGACCCGGTCCGGGTTAGGGTTAATGAACTCACGCATTGAAGTATGAGGTTAGGCCTACAATTCCTCGCAGAAGTCGCAATGCTTTTCATAGGCGGGTGACACTGTGTACAAATGCCCAAGGACAAGTTCGATACGATGGTGCTAGCGCACATTACGATAAAGCTAATTTTAATTATGCATAAACGATTCCTGACGTAAACCGGAGCATGACGTAGCGTAATAGCGCACGCACGACTAGACGTAGCGTACTAGCGCCAATCCGACTGGCGAACATATGGCTACAAATTCATGCAGATAGTGTGCAGTACGCATCCATTACTTATTTATTTATTATAGGATCCCTGTTCTCAGGCATCGCACGCGAGGTTCCTCTTTGCATCTGGGTTGTCTTACCGGAAAATGACGTAATGTTCCTCGTTGCATCTGGGGCCGTATCGGAAAATGATGCGATGGTCCTCGATGCATGTCGGGGAGTCTTCCCGGAAAAATTGACGCGGATGTTCTTAGGGTGCATCTGGGCCGTTAACGGCTTTACGCTACTTATTCCGTGCCGCGAAAACCGGCCGGATGCAGAAACGCAAAATTTGTTCTCGTTTGCATATGGGCGTAAAAATTAAAAATAGATTTTGCACCTGTTGCATTTGGGGGCCGTTGGTCGGCAAAAAGACCGGTCCGGGTTAGGGTTAATAATCACGCATTGAAAAAGTTGTATGAGGTTAGGCCTACAATCTGCCGTCGTATGATACGCAAAACAAAACATTGCGGACCCGTGGAAACACGACGCCCGCATGCGAAGTCTGTAACTGCATATGCTCATACAGCTGTGAATTAAATTTAAGATTGTTTCTACACTCTTCAATACATAAGTAAACTTCCATTTGTGCTAGGGGAAAGCTATACTGAAATGGAATATTTAAATCGTATTTGGGGCCTTTTTAAGCTTTGAGTTTTATTGAGCATGGCTCCGCCTCTAACCAGGCTTCACTGGAGCCATCAGGAAGCCAAACACATGTTTAGTCTCAGGCAAAGGTAAATCATAGTCATTATTCTGGGGACACGAACGACCAAAACACCGCGTATGTGGTTATCCTTACCTCGGAGGCGTATGTTCCAATGCCCTTGACAACTGCCAATATAGCGCGTTTAATGCAGGGAGCAGTAGGGCGTAGTCGTGCGCAAGTTGAGTGCATGAACGCTTGTATCAAGCTCTTGTGCTACCGTGTCCCAGAATTTAAAAGAATACGATTATAGTGGCGCTTCACTCACTGTATTACATGTTGAGCCCACAAACACAATTGCCATGGACGATCGAGCTAAAACCCACGCCCCAGTTATGCAGGTCGTCAAGGCCTTGTTCCAGTGATTGTTGTACTGGAGATCTGGGTGTGGCTAGCCGGGATAAACTGAGAACTAAAGCTTAAATTTTTCATATTTCCGGGCAATTAGAGAATTGTCAAAAGGTATAGCATTATTCGTAATGGGTTTTCCTTCCTAATCATATAGATTAAAAACAACAAAAAAGAAAAAAATTTTTTCCAAAAAGGGGGGATCTTCAGAGGTGCAAAAATCAATCGACAAAGCGACGTGGTCACAGTGATTTCAGTGTGTGTGGGATGCCCGAATTTTGTAATGTGATGGTAATGTAGCGACGCCATTACCAGCGCGATGGCCTACCGGCTTACAGGGAGCCGGGCCGGTACTTAAGCATTATAATAGATGTTGATACAATGAGTTTTATGGTGTGTGATTCAGGTTTAGGAAGTCGGGTGGGAGGCGGTTAGTGGTACTATTCAAGTGTGGGGAAGGGATTTTCAGTGGCATGGAGGATGGATGGGGGGGGCGGAGCCTGAGGGTGGGGCCTATGGATAGATTTGTGAACATAAAAATGGGTGGATGGAAGGTGGGTGGGTTTGTGTACAAGCGGTCTGATCCACCTTATCCATATGGCTTAAAACAATTATCAGATTCTGTAGCCCCTAGTACCTACTCACCTTTTTGGGATAAGGGAGGGCACGGAGGTTTTGCTCGATTTCTAAATGGCAAAATGCGCGGCACGTATTTTGAAATGCGCGAAAATGCGCGGATTTCAAAGTCAAAATCGCGAAATGCGTTCCTTATGTTCGCCATGTAGTTCAACCAGGGAACACGAAGAAAAAGTCTTTGCAAAAAAGCTCTCAACTTCCAAAGTGAAATCCATTTCTTACTTTTTTCTGGCTGAAAACTTACAGAGCCATCATATACCTGTTATTTTTCCTTAATTATTACGAATTAAAAATTTGAATCAGAATGTAGACGGCCGCTGACCGCGGCTGAGCGCCTTTGCCCATCCGAGGAGAATAATTTATTCGCAGTGGGAGTGGGAATCCGGCCCGGTGCGGGATCGCGTGCGGGTTTTCCCTCTTGGCCCCTGAATGAATGTAACATGTGGGAAGTTGTTGTTTCATCTCTTCCCGCATCTACCGAAATTTACCGTCCGGAAAGAAATCCGGGGAAAATACATTCCTAAGGGCTAGTGCAAATGTGAATGCCGAAGAAAAATTATCCAAGGATAAAATAATATTGACAAAGGTCTACCCGATACCGCCGAGTGATAGTGCTGAATTTGATAGCATGCATAAATATTATGGTTAAATGCACCGAAGCGCAACCATATCATGACGCTTAACAATGGAAAATGGTCGGGTCATCGTGTTTGTGTTCAACTAAGCGGTTAGAGGTAGGGTTATACGCTAGGATGTATTATTACATTGGGACTTATTTGCACTATTGAAGCTTATGAGTCATCAATTTTGCCGAGTTGGCCTAATAATGATTTAATCAGTTGGGTGTGTGTAGTGGCAACTTAACATTTAAAAAGGTTGTTGTTTACAAAAAAATCGTGATGAAAAACTTCGCGACTGGACCAACAAATCGTGATAGACCCAAACATCGCGATTTTTCGCGTTGCGCGATCGAGGCAAAACTCCGGTGGCCTAGGATAAAGGGTCAAGTTCTTTTGGGTGTTTCACTTTTCTTAAATATAGTGTTTCATCCTGAAATGTGATGTATGTATTGGTATGGCTAATGTGGTATAATTAAACACAGTCACTTTAATATGTGCTTAATAAAACATAGGGGTTCTATTCTATGTCAATAAAAAAACAGAGCATCAAGGATGCAGACGCCTATCATGTGATGGTATTCAAAGAGGACATATTTTTGTGACGCCCTTCTTTTACTTACAATAGAAAAAATACTATGATAAACAAATTGAATTGGTACACAAAAGGGTGGTAAATTAAGAACAAGGTGGTTATCGAACCACAAGTCTTGCCTTCTTGTGATGCCAAAATGTGTAACACTTGTATGAGGGCGTTAAAAGGTCATTATAGGGGTCAATGGGTGTCATTATCTGAACACACTCAGAGTCAGTGGTCTTCTGACCAAGCTTAGGCTGCAATGGCTCAAATGTTAGCAGAAGGGAAACAAATTATATAACTTACTGACAAAATGCCCCTTTAATCAGCACACATGAGTTTGACCCAATTCTGTTAACACCCCCATAATGGGTCACATGTAGCAGTTGAGTGATTCTTCCAACTGAATTCAATGCATGTGACCTGAATCCAATCTGTTAAACCCATATGGGTTGTGGGCCAGTGGATCTTCTGACCACGATTGGTGATTTTATAGCAATTTATCTGCGACTGAAAAAAACCAAATCAGAGATTTTGAAGATTGACCCTTAATTGGCCCCATCTGTGGAAACACCCTATATGAACCAGCTTGGCCAAGGGTTTCTGACCTAATTTGGTTGAAATGGGTAAAGAGTTTGGGCATGAAGATGAACCAATCACACACTTTAACCAAAATGACCAGACAGACATAAAGACAAAATGTATTTTAAACACTCAAATAAATTATACTGTCTGAATGACACCCGATTAACCTAAAATTCAATATTGCTGCATAATATAGGTTTATTCTGTAACGAAAAGCTAAAGTGTGAGCACCACAAAGGGTACTTTTCAGAGTCCTCTAATTAGTTAAGGAGGCTAAATTAGGATAGATAAAACTTATACATATAATAAAGTTAATGTCCAAGGGATGCCGTAATTATGAGATAGTAAGTGATTACGGCATCTTTCCTTGGACCTTAACTTATTATGTAATGCCGGTGCAGTCCGTCCGTTCCATCTCATACCATCCATCGGTCGGCGTCCCATCCATCCCCCCATCCTCCACCATGCATGCACGCTCACACATACGCATGCATACATACTGCATAAAAACATGCATACATACAACATACACACAAACACCACACACTCACTACAAGTACATGTACATTACAAATAGGTTTCTGGTCTTGCTCGGAGCCAACGATTTGTTCAATTGTTATTCTTATTTTTGACATCTGTTTACAAACCACACACACATAGGCACACACCTACACAATGCAACATCAGAGAGACAGGCACAGAATGGGATACAGACATGGACAAACATACACACACAAAACTGAGGACAAGGTTTGTTGGAGCCAGAAATTTCCAGAAATTTTATTTTAAATTGAGAAAAAAATATTTAGAGTGTTATAGGGGTATGAGATATACATCTGACTCGACCAAGAGAAAGAGCCGAATTTTGAATTGGGGTGCATGCAAGGGCTTATTATGGCAAATACACAAGTTAATTTTGAAGAAATATAAACCCTTTTTTAAATGTACAGAAATGTGAAATTTACATTATATGTTATACTATATCAATGTTAAAACTACTGGGAAAAGGAATATTGTAAATGCACATATGTCTGACCAAGAGGTACAGAGCTTGTACATACAAACAGGACATGGGATGTTCCCTGTAAAAAGTCCTTGACCCTATAGCAGCTAGCAAACATGAATGCAGCCCCATGACTAACCCAGGAGACGTTAGGTGCAATGGCATATATCAAGGCTAGCATTATACAATATAGCAGCTTTAGGACAAGTGGAGTGCTGCAATGAACACAATGCCTTATGGTCACCTTGGAAAATCGGGCAACCACTACAAAATACCCCAAAAACAATTTGAACTCAAAATTTCCACAAAAATGTTTCATAGAAGCACCAGTAATTTCAAGACTTGCATATAAGTGTGACTTTCACAAGAATTGAACAGGATACAAACGACTAGTTATAGGTAGTGGCTGCCCTTGACCGGAAAATCTTCACTTGTGCATAAGCCTCTCTATTGATAGGCTGAAAATACATCGGTCCTCAGGACGCTTGTGTCGCCTGCCGTCGCGGTTGGGTAGGAATGTAGACCTAACATGACCTGTGACATGATATGGACCTTTGAACTCCTCAACAAATGAGGGTTCCATGTGCACCTTGAGTCAAGTTTGTTTCCAATTGGAACTCAACTTGTTATGAGGTCAATTATTTTACATTTTCGCCTATTTTACCAACTTGACTCCCATGACCTGTGACTGGCATGTGACCTTGGACCTCCTCAACAATTGAGGGATCCATGTTGCACCTATGATTCAAGTTTGGTTTCACTTGAACTTCAACTTTTAATTGAGGTCAAGTGTATTTTCAGCCATTTTACAACTGACCGCACAGGACCTTGACCTGCATGGGACCTTTGACCTATCAAATGGGGATGGCATGTTGCACCTGTGACACCAAGTTTGGTTAAATCATCAAAGTAGTGGGATATTACATGCCAATGTTAACCCTTTTCACAAACAAGACATCAAACCCAGACTCAAAAAGGACAACAACAGGGACAAAGTGATCCCTATGTGGTCTTCCTGCATAGGGCAGGCGACAAAAAATGCTCAACATTTTCAGATGCGGACATAGTAGTCAAAACAATTACAAAATGCCTTCCCCTCATCACTTTTCAGATTAAATCCTCACAAGAGGGTATTGCTTATTCATTTGTAGTGTCAAAATTGGTAAAAAGTTATTCTGTCAAATGTTTGTGATAATATAAATAACAACACAATTTCTTTAATATAGGAATGGGAGGGAGGTTCCTGTACCAATGCCGTACAAATAGTGTCAAATGTTGGATTGTCTTTCAGCTTAAACCAATAGTTTTGCATTGTTTTGTTTTGTAAACACCCCCCCCCCAAAAAACGATTTTGTTTGCAGCTTTACTGGTGTTGCTCGCATTTAAGAGAAAAAAAACCTTTTTTTTTGTCATTTAAGTACATATCATTGGCCATGAAAAAAAAATTGGACTATTTATCAACATTTCACAATGACCTGTAGCCTTAAGTTACTCAGGGTTGGGGGGTCCTATATTGGAACCCCACAATTTGTTTTTAGGACGCCCTCCCTCCCCGCCCGCCCTCCCCTCCCCCACCTCGCCCCGGCAATAAACGGATTAAAAACCCTTGGTCCCTTAAGTGCTAATTAAACCAGTGGCGACGGTCTAAAATTGGGATTTTCTTTGGCCACACTCCCCCTGGCAACTCGGCTTCGTTTTTTTTTCTTAGAGTACCAGCGAAAATATTGGTTTTATACGTCGAATAAATTACCTACTCCGACCATCATCATGGGCTTGATTCAGCGCAGGCAGATTCACGCAATAATAGCGCGATATTGCATATAATCGCTTTTGGCATCTCCGGGTGACTCCGCACAGTCTGTAAACTATATGTATTATGAATATTCACTAATATCAGAGGCTGAGAAACAATGAGTAATACAATTAAAATGCTTGTGTGTGTGCAGAGCTTAATTGTTGCTGAATTTGGAACATTCAGCAGACGGTTTTCGAAGTTCAGAATCACATTCATGCATTGCGCTTGCGTATTGACCCTGTCATCTCGTGTATTGCATGAATAATGCAACACGAATGCGACTGAAGTGTTTCCCAAAAGTGGTCAAAAAAACATGTGGTCGAACCACTGACCCATGGACGTCACAAATAGCGGGTCATTTTGAAATGTCCATTTAAAGCGTATTAGCGTTAATTAGTTCGTACTTTGCACCCGTGTGATGGCACTGTGGCACGTTTCAGGTCTGGTTGTACAGTCAGAGTTCCTCCCATAAACATTGGCCAATTTTCAGAAACCAGGTACATATTGACTTCATTTAAACTGTGTTATGCTTTGGGAGTATGCGCTTTTCTACTGACTCTACTTTCAAGTATTATAAAAGGCAATTGGTATTTTATTTTTCTTTCTAACACGGAACATGTTGATTGACAGAAACACGAAGTTGCCGTGTGTATATAGTCTCTGGGTTTTAGATACGGGAGCTGTGTAAATATAGTCACTGCGTTATCACGTTCATTAGTGTTGATAGTGGTACAGCACAGCAGCAGTGCATGCATGCATGATTGATGATGATCATGACATGATTGATTTCTGTAGACTGTCATGACGTTTACTAAAGTACTCAATTAGTACAGTATTAGTAGTATAACTTACACTGAATTTTTCACAATTTCACATTTCCAATTACTATGTTAGCCGAACCATGTCCCTTGATGTCTAACTTTTGACGTACTACTTGTTTGTCAATGTGAACCATGAAATATAACTTTTAAGATGCCCGAAAAATCCACATACTCGCCTGTTGTAGGTCTCCTGGGTAGTTGCGATGACCGTAAAAGAGTCCTGACATGCGAGGTGGCCACCTTGCCCGTGTTGTCAACATCGCTTTTGCTTGAACCAGCTCCGATAATGGCTGCTGTTCTACGGTTGTGTCATGAACGATCCATCCATCTCTTTTGTGCGTTACTACAGCCTAAAATGATCTCCTGTGTTTCCGAGCTGTCAAATTATTTAGAATTTGTTACTGATGAATATATTTCGAGGCTTTTTTGTTGGGACTGTTTTCACACATTGCAGTCCCCAGTGAGGTCGCCATCTTTGATTGTGGATTGCGGTCACGTGACAGGCACCCGGATGAAAATTTGCTTCAGCTGCAGGTACGGTGACATGTTTCTTCGCAACTTGCAAAGCCTAAATAGTTCCCTGTGAATTTAAAAAACCCCCCCACCCCCCCCGCCCCCGTTCAGCATTACATTATTCATAATTATACACAATTTTTTTGATATCTAAAAAGATTAAAGAGACACAGGAAATCTTTAGAATAGTCCCTACATTTCGTCTAAAATATGCAATTCTAGATACAATATTTAACAATCTGTGATGTACCGAGAAACCCGGGGGGGGCCCCAACTTTTTTTTCAGTAGGGTGTGCGGCCCGATTTCCGAAATTGGGGCTTGGGAAGGATGTATTTCTTCGAAAGTAGGGGCTTGGTACTAAAATTTTGAGAAATTTGCAAGGCTGGGAGCTGAATTGGCTAAAAGTCAGCTTCTGAGGTCCAAATTTTCTGAAAAGGGGACCTTCAGACGGATTTAGAGGCTTCACGGGGGGTCTTGGGAACGGTTGGAGAGACGCGAAAAGGGGGTCTTATGGGCCGCCACATAACCCGTACGCTCTTTCCAATGTCAGTGCCCCCACCGACCGAGAACGTTTGGGAGGATATTGCACCGGGTGGGTTGGGGGGGTGGGGGGCACTCAACTTTTTTCAGGTAGGAATGTGGCCTCGATTTCTGACTTGGGGCTTTGCAAAACTGATTTGTCTTCGAAAGTAGGTGCTTGGAACTGAAATTTTTGAGATTTGCAGGCTTTGGGAGGGAAAATTCAATTCGCTAAATTTAGCTTCTAAACAGTGGCGTAGCCAGGTGGGGGCCAAGTTCCCCCTACTGAAAAAAAATCTGGAGGGAAATCGGGAAATAAAACACTGATATCCCTGTTAAATCAGCCCCTTTTCATATTCTTTTGCCCTCGACGGGAAATTTTTGCTAGTTCGGACATTTGTTGCACCTACCGGGGAATTGCCCCCTCGCAACCACTGGGCTGCTACGCGCCTGCTCTGAAGCCAAAATTTCCCGAAAGGGAACCTGGGGGTCTTTGTCCCGGGTCTTTGTACTCATAGACGCGAAATGGAGAAAAGGGTCGCAACGCACGCCTTATCAATAGCTTACAAGCAACGTCCCAGTGTCAGTGTCTCCCTCCCCTGGTATAAATTGCACATGCACTACACGAGCAAAAAAAAACAAAAACATAATTTTGAACTTGGTTTGTAACACTGCCGCTGTCGTAATCACCCCATAGAGAAT
The DNA here is from genome assembly GCA_023653785.1 of Ophioderma brevispina. Lineage (NCBI taxonomy): Eukaryota > Metazoa > Echinodermata > Ophiuroidea > Amphilepidida > Ophiodermatidae > Ophioderma > Ophioderma brevispina. The sequence continues at coordinate 792 of JAMKCH010082353.1, read as the reverse complement.
TATGATTGAATTTTCTGTCGTACACGACACGAAAAATACTAATCTGTAAATTTTTTAATATCGGCCTATGGTCAAAATGCTAAAAAGAGATGATCAATGCAAAATGGCAGGTCGATGGGAGGGGTGATGGTATGTACACCATTGCAAGGAATGGCTCATTCAACATTGTTTTTTGGAAATTTTATTCCGTGATTCTCCAACCTGATCCCTCTGAAATTTTTGAAGGAACTCTATGCCTTTTATAATAGTCCATTATACTTATATGCTTGCTAACAGCAGGCTTGTTCATGTGCGGATCACTTAATTCCCACATCTTTCGGAGTATAAAGAGACTTTGATTATACCTATTTCCAAGGCAGAGTTTTCTTTGACTAGCAAATCCCAGTCTCATAATACAATCTCCTGTTTTGATGGTCTTTCCATGAATCTTATATTGTATTTTTTTTTCATGACATTGCCGATTGATTATTGCGTCTTTAAACTTTTCTTTGAAAATGGGATTTTATCACCACTATCAAAGAAATGGCGTTATTCACTCTGCAGCTATACCTAAAAAGGCTCGTGATCCTAATTTTGATAAAAATTCTCGCCCTATTTCTTTTATATGACAGCTGACTATAAACTCAATCGCAAAAACATGGCTACTTCGACGTAAAACATGTCTTGAAGGGCGTATTTCATCGGCGATCAGATGGTTTCTTGAAGGGTCGATTTTGGGGATAGATTTTTGGCTAGTTAAGAAGGCAGTTAGAGAAAAGCGAGTTGAAAGCGAGTTACCCCCCCCCCCCATCA
>JAMKCH010082352.1:0-15524 GCA_023653785.1 Ophioderma brevispina | reverse complement strand
ATATCTTTTTGACGGTATCGTTTGTGTTCTCAGCAGTAGCAACAGGAATACCAAGGATTCTAATGTTATTTCTTCTAGAATATTGTTCCTGGTTATTTGCATCGGAGAGAGATTTAGCTTTGAAGTTCTTCAGTTGTTCCAGTTCATACTTGCACTGAGCCAGCTCTTTGGTACTGTCGTTGACTTTCTTGGTGAGATCTCTGATATTGGCGGCATTAAACTCGACACTCCTACAAATTTCCTCTAGTGATGAGTCGATGGTTCGTTTAATGATGTTAATAAACTCATCATTTGTAAGGAGATTGGAGAGAACTTGCCTGACAAGGTCAGTAGAAGTTGATGGTGAAGACTCGGTGCCGTGTTTGGTAGCCATAGTTATAACAGGTGATCGTTTGCGCGACAAGCTTAACTTACTCATCAGTCCGTGAAAGTGGTTACGTAATAGGTATTGATGCACAATGTCCAATATGGCGATTCCTGTACCATGCACGTAAATTCAGAGCATGGTGAAGAAAAAGTTACAAAAATGTCGCCAAAAAGACTCCTCTAGTGGAATATATGGGTTATAGTCTATTCCCACGATCACATACTTTCAGTTATGCTGTTTCTTTCTCAGCTTTGGTGTCTCAAAACGCCATCAGAATATGTGTTTTTCAGACAGCGACGTGGACACGTCCACACCGTGTGAAATCAATCAATACCTCTAATAGAGGTATAATAGATCTGCAGAGTGATTAGGTCTTTCTGCAACACTGTTCCAAAGGCCTCGGAGGAATCAGCAACTATTCTTAGTGCCGTATAATCTGCCTCTGTCTTTGCTGTGGTGTGGCTAGGATTTTGATATGGGGGAGGGGGCAGTGTCGCATCTCAACCAACACAAAACGGATGGAGTCCAGGGGGCGAAGCCCTAGGAAAATGTTTAGTTTTATATGTTTTAAATGGCTTCTGAGGGCCAATCCTTGCACGATTTTGTAAAATTTACTTGTCGCACGCTGACCATTGAACTTTAAACCTATACTTTGCAGGCAATCCGGCCTCCAAGCGTCATGACCTGAATTTTTCAAGTGAACCCCCCTCCACTTTCCCTTTGCATATCTGAGATGTAAATGTTGAAAAGACTGGGTGCCCGGACAGAACCTTGCCGGATACCATTCCGAAGTTTGCGCTTTGTACTGCATTGCCCATTCGATGTCTCTTTTTTTTTTTTTTTTTTTTACCTCACCGCACTACGAATTGGTGATATTTTTAGCAATGACTGTACTGACTTTTGATGAGGAGTTACCGTGTAAAACTGAAGTCATGCATGTAAAGCGTGTACTGAGAAGGATTTGTCCAAATGATGATCCTAAGCAAGTAGAGAGGAAGAGTTGGAGCCATCGCACAGCTTCAGGTGCCATATTCTTCAAGAATATATAGCTATATATATTCTCTAGTAGATTTGAATGGATTAAGTAAACTGAACTCTAATATTCCTGTTTTTGTGCACTAAAATGTCAAGTCATATGTGTAGACCACGTTCCTTTATTATCGGGCCTATGTTGCCAAGGTAAGACATCAGGAGGCGACATTAGCCTAGACATTAGCCTAGATGGACATTACTACGCTGTATTTTTCGTAACCACATCCAATGGGAAGACAAACCCCAGTCTGTAGTTAATTAAAAATTACTAACATCTGATAATCGTCGTGTTTGCCTAATAAAAGTTGCTCATTTTCTTGAAAATGAATAAAACATTGGATCTAAAGATTTTCAACAATTGGCCCGGTTTTTTTTTTTTTTTTTTTTCCCCCCTCCACTTTCCCTTTGCATATCTGAGATGTAAATGTTGAAAAGACTGGGTGCCCGGACAGAACCTTGCCGGATACCATTCCGAAGTTTGCGCTTTGTACTGCATTGCCCATTCGATGTCTCCTAGGACGAAAGATCTGCAGTTTTGGATAAGCAGCATTATGAACTTGACAAGCTTGACATCAGGGAAGACTTTGAGTAGCCTGAGGTAAAGATCTTGATGCCAGACAATATCATACGCAGCAGTTAGATCTATGAAGACTGCTTCAAACATTCTGCTTTTTCTGGGAGGCTGTCTCGATGTCATTGACTAGTCTTGCTATCTGATCGGTTGTTGATTTACATTTACCTCTTTGAAATCCAGCTTGGGTGCAGGGTAGATTTGCCTCGACCGTATCATTGATTCAACGGAGTATCAGTCTCTCAAGCAGCTATATATGTGAAATAGCAGCGGGATAGGTCTGAAACTCTTTGGCTCAGTCATTTGCTTGTTTTTTGGGCTTCAGGATAGTTTTGAAGTATTTCATTTTGAGGGGATAATTGATGATCCTAAGCAAGTAGAGAGGAAGAGTTGGAGCCATCGCACAGCTTCAGGTGCCATATTCTTCAAGAATATATAGCTATATTCTCTAGTAGATTTGAATGGATTAAGTAAACTGAACTCTAATATTCCCGTTTTTGTGCACTAAAATGTCAAGTCATATGTGTAGACCACGTTCCTTTATTATCGGGCCTATGTTGCCAAGGTAAGACATCAGGAGGCGACATTAGCCTAAACGTTAGCCTAGATGGACATTACTACGCTGTATTTTTCGTAACCACATCCAATGGGAAGACAAACCCCAGTGTGTAGTTAATTAAAAATTACTAACATCTGATAATCGTCGTGTTTGCCTAATAAAAGTTGCTCATTTTCTTGAAAATGAATAAAACATTGGATCTAAAGATTTTCAACAATTGGCCCGGTATGCAGAGGAGAACACTTCAGATTCCTTTTCATCTGGAGTGTAGTGCAGGGCCATTGCTGGAAAGCTGGGCTAGCAAAACACCCATCATTCGGCAGCTTTTCTCAATTACTGCAATGTTAAAATGACGAATGTGTTCCTATTTCCAAATCGCTAATGTAAAATGAAGCATAGTTAAATGTTAGTACATATTCATGATACATTTGTATATTAATTATTATCATTCATAATAAGTATATTTGTCACTGCCAACGTGCAATGGCTGTCAAAAGCTGCAGCTGGGACAAGCTGGCCAGGTTGTCACCAGAAAAGTAGGCATGGGTCTTTATGAGTTTTGGCCTTTCTAATATGATTTTATTAGATTCCCCGTACATTAAGTCATATGTTTTAGATACTTTATTTGTATTTCTAACATTCTTTTTTGTAAAGTTAGGATACAATATAAATGGTGGTATTTTTGACGCCATCTTGGTTTTGGGTACCTATTAGTTTTGGGTACTCTTGAAAATGTTTTCATTAGATTCTTTGTGCCTTACAACATACGTTTAGACACTATTTTGTATTTCTAATTTGCATATGAAGTTATGATACAATTAGAAAATGGCGGCCATTTTGAACGCCATCTTGGTTTTTGGTACTTGTAAGTTTGAACTCTGAAAATAATGACTTCATTAGATTCCTTGTGCCTTAAAACATTTGTTTGGACACTTTATTTGTATTTCCAACTTGTCTGGTTGCAAAGATATGATAAATTGGAAACGGCGGCCATTTTGACCGCCATCTTGAATTTTGGAGAGAGCTCCAGGAGGATTTTCGGGGACTTTTAGTATGTTATTCTACTCATATTCCCAGACCTATCCTGAAAATTCAGCTTGTTATGAGCTATTTCCAGGTTTTAACCTATATGATCTAATGCTCTTGGACTACTAAACTAGTTATCTCAGTAGAGTCATTTACTGTGTCACGCTGAGTGTACCTTTCTACCCTGTTTTTACGTGTATTAGACTGCCACTAGGGATAACGACCAAAATGAAAAAAAAAAGAGCGACGGTTGAGAGTTTGCAGAACTAATCGACTGCCCTGAATCAGAAGACCAGAGCCAGAGACTGTGGGAACAGTCTAACCTCCGCCAACCTTTAAAAATCCACATAATGCCCTCAATAACTGTAGGACAGGAGGACATTATGCTGTAAAGTATAGACTACCCACATCAAAATTAATAATTGGAAATTAGAAAAAACTAAGTTATCCATAAAATACGGCAAACTATAAATCATTTTATAACATAATCTGACAAACTTATCGGTGAACGAATAAGCACACTATAACATTTTTATTTTGACTCCCTGCGTTACCAAAACTTCCACCACTACTTTTTCAAGTTGGACTTTTAATATGCCATTCTATGACTCAGTTTGAGCAGAATGAAGGCACAAAATAGTATCTATTAAATATGTGCTGGGTATATATCAATTCCATTAGCCTGCTGAAGCAGGTTATGTTCATGCCCAACCACAAACTAGTTCTGTAGTTCGGGTCAATGCTAGATGTTTATTACGTTACCGTTCATGGTGACAGTTTTTTGAAACTAATGGTTTATTTTTTCTTTAGGTTCTTTTCCATTAAATTGGGTTTATGGGAAGACTCAAACGTACAAACTGGTCATACCAACATATTGAAGGTTCCTGATTCCGGTTCTATTCTGTGCATTCTTTTGTGTCCTCCTTTATGTTACTGTGAACTAATTTGTTTTGTAAACATTTTAATATATCGAATGATAAAAGAAAAGGTCTTAAAAGTTCTCAGGAGAGGAAGAACAATTCTGATTTCATGGATTATTCTTATTCTATTGTGTTGACACGCATGTTTGTAACCTTGCTGTAAAAAGTTCTGCAGGTTGGGTGGTGGCATCTTAGTGCCTTTCCTGATATTAGAGGCAAGGATCGATGTAGTATTTTTGTGAGAGTTGCCCATATGCATTACTAATCTGCAAATTGTATTTTCAATTTGCAAGATATTTGAACACAGTGTCAAATTGTTGGTCACTAGTTTTGTTCTCTCTTCATTAACATTGTGAACATAATTTATGCACACATCCAGGCACAAAACAAAACAAATCTCCAAAAACGAAAATGAAATTACATGGGATTTGTCTCAAAATAATAAGTCGAATAAAATATTTGTACGAGGTGTGTGCACAGTACTGTGCAATGGTGGCAAATATTTTGTTCCAATTGAATTGAATTGAACCTGAATTCACCCTTAACTTTGGATTTTTTATTTGTATATAGACCGTAACGAGAGTCAAAGGGTCTATGAAGCCTAATGCTGCATCTCGTGGGTTGCGTTGTCGGCGAGTCATATGTGTAATGATAGTACACGTAGTTTTATATTGGGTAATGTTTGGTTTTGTAATGATAATGATAGTACGCCTTAGCATTATGGTATAGGATGTGGTTTTATCATCCAACGCAGATATATTGTTTGATTTTATTCAATGCAAGCGTGACTTTTTGTGGCTATCATGTGTTTGTTTCCAAAACAACAGAGGAGCTGGGGCAGATATGGCTTTTTCGATCACATGAACTTGAAGGAAATCACAACCGTCGACGACTGACGAGTCAAGTCTGAGCCTATCCGATGACTTGTTATGGACTTTTGTCACAAGATCGATTGGCAGAGACAGAGGTGACAAATTTGCTAAACATAACGGAATACCAATGTTCAAATTTAAAATTCAATATTGCAAAAATCTATAAAATGGAGGGTCTTTCGAGGAGGAAGGAAATAGCAAATTTCCAATGAAATCGATCTTTGGTACAGTGGTTAAAACTTGTCAAAAAATGGGTTTCCCTTTTTTGGGTGCATTATTTTCAAAAAATTCTTCGCAAGCGTGACTTTTTGTGGATATATGCGTTGTTTCCATCACAACAGAGAGACTGGAGACAGATATGCGCTTTCCGATAACCATGAACTTGAAGGAAACCATAACCGGCGACGACGACGAGTCAAGCATCAGCCTATCGGATGACTTGTTAGGGATGTCACAAGATCAATTATCAGACACAGGTGACAATTTTTTCCAAAAAATGAGGGTCTGGGGTGAAATTTTGCACAATTTTCAAAACTAGAGGTCTTTGTTTTGAAGAAAATTTTCCAATAAAAAGGGATATTTGGGTTACAGTGGTAAAACTTGTCAAAATATTGGTTCTTTGGGTGATATTAAAAAACGTCTTCATTGCCAATAGTGACTTTATGTGGATATTATGTATTCTTTGGTAAAATTAGTAAAATGTCAAAAAAATGGTCTTTGGGTGCTTGGCGTGATAGAATATGGGCGTCTTTTGATGACAACGATGCTGAGAATTGGAATATCATATTTTAACAGCTTATACCCCTATGCGTCACCTCCAACGTAGAAGCCCCCACCCCTTCCGGGAATGAATCGCCCGTATTCAATGGAAGATAAAAATCCACCGGAGGTCAGTGGAGTACAAATCAAGTGCGAACCACTTTTTTCAATACGGAATAAACCTATTCAAGAATGGAACCAGTCTTCTTTGTATTTGAACATACTACAGCCTGTCTCAAAAAAAATGCGTACAATAAAAACCGATTTTTTTCAAATATATCTCAATATAAATAAGTCGTATTGCTACATCACATTAAAGAGAAAATACCAGCTTGCCCAGGATTTTTGTTTATCTCATGCTTGTTTCAATCGAAATTAACCTACAGTTACTGCGGAAACACAAAAAATCGAGTTGGGCCACTTTCTGGTTGAGGTGGAAAAAGTCATGTGAATGAATTTGTTTAAACATAAGTGATTCACACTTGAGCGATATGAACATCTTTAAAAGGGGATTAACTTCATAAAGAAACTTTAAAAGTTACTAATGGTGGCTGGAAGTTATGCATCAGTAAGTTCTGCCTTTTTTTAAGATAAAGTGTATACATTCGACATACTGTTCGTTGTTAGAAGAGAACCATGAGAGTACAGCCGGAGTAAACAAACTTTACGGGATGGTATGCGTCTTTGACTTGAAGTATCATGAAAACGCAAATCCTACCAAAATTTTGAGACTTTGCTTCCAAATCAAATTTTTATGATTTCCATAGAATTAGTAAAGCCACCAAGATAGTGCAATATTCTTAAACCATTTCTTTGAAATTTGGAGTGTTATTTGCGTGCCAATTACATTCCTCTGGCATGCTTTTAACAGATACCAATTTTGAAATAAAATAAATTCAAAGTCATTTTCATTGACGTGCAATAAAGATTTGTATTGTTTTTTATTATTATGAAAAGATGATACTTTATCATTGAAATGATTATGTTGACTATTAAAACTTGTGTCGATGAAAACTAGACTCTTTTGTTTCTTTAATCTGTGTTTTGTTCTCTTGTCAAGTTGCAATCTTTTGTTTTGAGGTTTTTAAGACAGCATGGCATAACTGCGGCGAAGCAACTCTGCCCATGCATAAAATAGTGGCCCCAAAATTGATTTGCGTTGTTGTTATCGCATTAAATTGATTAATCTCTGGATTGACAAAAAGCAAATAAGATGAACAAACACAATTGGAAGCCTGGTCTTTGTTTTTAATATTATGCAATTAAGAATGACTTCTTTTGAAATTTCAGATTTAACCAAATTTTTTCTGAGTGCTACCATTTTTTGAGAAAGGCTGTATGTTAGTGTGTCCACTGCATCTGCTGTGATCAGTCAGTAATGAGCCTATATAGCCTGTGAATACTAGAGAGTTGCATGGTAATCTGTTGCGTTCTTGTAGGTCATATTTAAATGTCATAGTGCCTACCGTTAAAAAATTTATTTTGAACAGAACTGAACATACCCTGAACACGGACAATTCTGATGAAAATGATGTAACTAACAAAGTTGGAGCCAAAGATGGCGAAAGATCCAAAACTACTAGGGGTCTATGAGAGGAGTTTTCTTCCGTACTGCCGAAAAATACGGCAAGGAAATAGAAGGACAGGGTAATAATAATAATACTTACTATAATTGCCAAATGTTGTATGTATGTATGTAGTATGTATGTATGTATGTTCGCAAAAGGCTCCGCCAGTTTAGATCCATATTGCGCCAAAGTCACGTGAAAGGTGCGTGAGGATAACGGGACGGGAGCGCATATATTTGGACGAAATCGTTCAGAAATGACTGAAAAATCAACGAAAAGTTGCCTCGGTTGCTATTGATAAATCCATTTATTTTACGCGTTACTAAGAGGAGCGTATGCGTGCTGGGGCGTTGAGACGGGTGGTTTTTACGCGTGGCCACAATTTGTTTGTAATCAGCTATACAGCGGTTGCGGTATGCTGGAGCTTTGCGACGGGCGATTACGCGTGCCAACGGGCGCGTACAAAAAGCGGGCGATTACGCGTAAGGCGCTATATGTGGTACGCAAATAACTTACAGGCTATTATAGGAAAACGGTTTGTGGGGAAAGAAGAAAGTTATGTTATTCGCTTTGATTGTCGTATGTATAATGGATTCTATACGGGTTAGCCTACCCCACGCCCACAGGGTGTTGAAAAAACTACGGAAAATTACGGGTGAAATATTGACGTGTTAATATTTAGAAAAAAAATAGGCAATATATAGCCTAGCTACAGGTAGGCTGCAAACTACGATGAAGAAAAAATACGACTCGGGATCTTGTGGGGGGGGGGGCATCTACCATGGCGAAGACTTTATATGGGGTTTGAAGGAGATTATGAGAAAAATATGTGGAAAACGGAACTCAGTTTGCCCCACGGGGAGTAGGCCTTACTTTGTTAAAAAAAAAGTACACGGGAAAAAACCTATACGGGATACCAATATTGAAAGTATTATTAAAAACGAACATTTGGCATGGGGAGCGCACATAGGATGGGAATTTTATTGCGGTTCCTCCCTTTTCCAGCGTAGCACCGTCAATCCTCGCCCAATCATAACATTGCTTTCACAGCGCGCCCGTGAGTAGTGATTTAAACGCTGGCTATTTTGCCAACGACAGGATGTAATGCAATGGTGATCCGTGGTGCGTGATCCAGCACACATCGCGTGCACGACCGCGTCGTGGAACCAAAATATGTGGAAAGGGAAAACAGCTTACCCCACGGGGAGTAGGCCCTACTTTTGATTAAAAAAGTACACGAAAACTTATACCGGGATTAAATATTGAAGTTTTATTATTTAAACAAATACGAGAAAAAATAAAAATATACGGAAAGTTATACGGGATTTCATATTCAGGTTGACGTTTCCTTTAGAAATCGGTTAACAACTATGATTATGAGCCTATAGGATAGGATAGGTACGGGAATTTGAGGTATTAAAAGTGTTACAAAACAAAATTAGCGACTCGGGGAGTTCAGGGATAGGGTTTGGTGCAGTATCGCCATGCATCAGTGTGTCATTCTCAGTGATCTTCGTTTTAGTCGATCGCTCCCGTTCAACTCAACTAGCGGAGAGCCCGCGCGAAGGCGGGCCTCCGTGTCATACTATAATTTGCCGAATGTTTGTATGTATGTATGTATGTGGGTATGTTCGCTAAAAGGCTTCGTCAGTTTCGATCCATATTGCGCAATTCACGTGAAAGGTTGGGTTGAGGTTTACCGGCCACGGATTAGCGAAATATATTTGCGAATCCTTCCAGAACATGGCTGAAAAATAAACGAAAAGATGCTCGGTTGCTATGATAAATTACCATTTGGTTGTAAGCGTTACTAAGCGGCGTGTATGCGTGGGCTTGCGACGGGTGGTTACGCGTGAGTCGCTATCTGCGGTACGCACCGGTTACGCGTGATACGCAACATGCGTATACGCAGTAACAGGCGCCTTCTAATTGTGTACGGTTAGTGAAAAACCACCGAGCTATATTTTACTAACGTGATGTGGTAAAGAAAATAATGATCAATAAAACAGTTCATGTTAATGATGTCGCTTTGTTGATTGTGATGGAAAGTAGGGTTAGAACACAAGCGGGGAAGTAGTTTTGAGAGTAGTTTTGAGAAAAACATTGAAATATACGTAAGGTTACGGTGAAATATTGCGGTGTTTAGTAGAAAAATAGGAAGATCGGCCTACATTAGGGCTAAGCTACGGGGATATGTGGAAAATATACGGGAACTTGAGTTGTGGAAAAAAAAATACGCTCACGGGATGTTTGGTGAGCCGGTTGGGATTGGGGGAATGCATAAACTGCAGGAGAAGACACGGTTATAGGGAATTTTGATGAGTAATGAGAGGAAAAAAATGAGGGAAATGACCTATGAAAAAAGTTAAATGGAAAACTTAAGGGATTAAATATGGCATTTTCTTATTTAAAAATTACAGAAATGAACTAAAATTGTAAACTAAACGAGATTTTACAGGATATGATACGGGAAATGAGTTAACTAAAAGTGTTTTGTGACCGGGGGAGTCTGAAAACTTCCGGATGACGGGTAAATCATACGGCGTGACGTGATGAGTTGTGTATTTCCACTGGTTGATTATGACGGTGTCGCCATTTGTGTTACTTCTTCAGTTATCGCTTCGGTTTTAGTGATCATTTCGGTTTCAGTGATCGCTTCAGTTTCAGTGATCGCTTCTGTTCAGTGATCATTCTGTTTCAGTGATCGCTTCAGTTTCAGTGTATCTTTCCTCTTCAGTGATCGCTCCCGTTCCTCAAACTAGCGGGAGGCCGCGCGAAGCGCGGCCTCCTCCCGCTTGTCATACATAATTTGGCTAAATGTTTGTTGTATGGGGGTTATGTGTGATATCAGCAAAAGGCTCTGCAGTTTCGATCCTTATTGCGCCAAATTCACAAACATATTGGATGTTACCCGGCGGGTGGTTAACCCTCTATTTGGACGAATAGCCGTTCAGAAAAATGGGCCTGAAAAAATCAACGAAAATGTGATCGGTTGTATGTAAATTCACCATTTGTTTGTACGAAGTTACTAAGCGGCGCAGTATGCAAGGTGCGAAGGTGCGTTGCGACGGGCGGTTACGCAACAGACGCTATATGCAGTACGCCATTAACAACTCGCCTTAAAGGTGGCGTGTTGCGACGGGCGGGTACCGCATGAGGCGCTATACGCAGTACGCACTTTAACAGGCGCCTTAGTTGCAAACAATGTCCAATAAACCAAATACGTTTTTGCATGTACGACGAAAAACTGGGAGTAGTCTTAAGAAAAAGATTAATATATGGAAAAGAAAAAGGATTACATATATGGAAACGTTAAGGGATTAAATAGACGTTTATTTTAGAATATGGGGTTATGACGGGGGGAACTTTAGTTATGAAACAGATTTATAATTACAGGATGTTTGTGACTGGTGTCCATAACCTGTAGGATGCGAAAACTGTATACGGGAGTTTGAGGATGTTATGAGAAAAATTAAAGATGCGGGTTATATAGGCAACTACGGGTTAGCATACAGATTGTACTTTGAGACAATGTTAATTACACAGGGTGAAATGTTGACGTTTTACTACTTAGAAAATAGGAAGTACGTTAGCTACAGGATTTAAAACTGGTCCATAAACACTCATGCATATCGACTTTGGTTTTCTGGTACGACGGAAAGCTACGGCTTAGGGACACGGGAGTAAGTAGTTTGAGCAGAAAAAAAAAATATTCGGAAAGTGATATAGGGATGAACTATTGACATTTCCTTAGTCAGAAAATGGTAATAGTCCAGGCTAAGCACCATGTTATGTGACCTTGTTATATAGAATTGTTTCTTTTTCAACGGTTCTAGACGAGTTTTTCCTGCTGAATCTGAAGCCGATGGATGCCACACGAGAAACCTTTAGCATTTTCAAACGACCAACCGCAAAAAGCCACCACAATGGCCACCAAATACTAAAAACTCATTTGTAATGCTCAAAAGTTGTAATTTTTCCAGCTTGTCCAGGTCAAAAACCCATGTGCCAATTAAAATATGATCATTAACCACCTAATTAAGAAATTCAATATGGCCGCCAAATACAACAAAGTATCTGATATTTATCTACTTTGACCCTATAGAATAGTAGAATGGTAACTTGGTTTATTATATACTCATGCTTGTAGCCATCAATATGTTGATTGCAGACGATTATGAATAGCTTCAAATTAATTTGATAATCAATCAATCATCAAAAACCCTTCAAATGGCTCCAAAATGCAAAAAGCATTACTGAATATAGCCAGAGAGTGTATGTATGTGAATGTCACTAGAACTCATTCAGAGCAGTTTAGGTAACGTAACCTAATCAAAGTTATTAATATCTGCAAGATGGCATACTAGATGAGCGTTCAATATGGTTGCAAATGTCCAGTCAGTACAGGCAAGTAATTCATCACGCTGTACCTCAAAATATATTTTTTATGTTTTTAGTTGAGTATCACTTCAAAATCCCATTAAGGCTATCTTAAGTGTCTTTGAGTTGTTTATTCATCCATTCCGCATATGGAAGGTCCAAATGATGCCTAAACCTACTAAAACCAAGGAGACACATAGTCTCTAACGACTTTAAGTGATCGTATTTTTCACCGCTTAGTAAGTGCCTTTCCAGCCATTTTGGATACCCACTTGGATGGAATCTTACATGTATCGATTGCTCTGATACCTAATGATCTGTAAACTGATCTGATTTGACTTACACAAACATTGCAGTACTAGTCAGACACATTTATCAATTAGAGGCATTTTAGATTATCGGAAGCCATCTTGGACGCCTATAAGAGGAATTTATAATCACATTGTTAAAATTATTTCTAGGGTTTTAATTAATTTCTTGATGTCAAAACACCAGGGTAGATACCAAATACCAAACTGCATCAAAAGGTAGATACGATCCGACATTCTTGTTGGCAGCAATACTTGACTTAATAATGCGTGGGGTTAAAGAATCATATGGTAAATAGGTTCACATGAATGTTTAACGAGAACGGTGAAAACTTACAACTTTTGATTGAACAATATGAAATGTTTTGTTGTTTGGTGGCAATTTAGATTTTTTGCGTTTCTACAAAAAGGCTCAAGGTTTCGCGTCTGGCATAATAGGATTCAGGAATAGCATAAGAAAGAAAACTGGATCGAGAAAACCGTTGAAAAACACTATATATCTAATAAAAACAAGTGATATAGTTTTATCAATGGCTGTAGCCTGACTCTAACTTCATGAACTACAAGATACTGACGAGAAGTTGAAGTACGGATGAGTTAATTCGAAATGATAAGGGACTCAGGGGAGTCGTTTAAAATTCAGTTGACGGGTTAATTTAAAACACTGGGCGTCGTTTGATGAGTTGTCACATTTCCACGTGTGGGTCTGTTTCAATGGTGTGGTGCTGTGGTGTGCCATAGTGATATGAATTATTCAGTGATCGCTCTGTTTCAGTGATGCTTCAATTTCGTGATCGCTCCCGTTTACTCATCTAGCGGGAGGCCCGCGCGAAGCGGCGGGCATCCGTAGTCTTATATAATTGGGCTAATGTTGATGTATGTATGTATGTGTGTATGTATGTTATGTATGTTCGCAAAAGGCGCTCCGTCAGTTCGATCTTATGCGCAAAATTAACGTAAAGGTGCGTGAGGATACCGTACGGGTTAGCGCATATATTGGGACGAAATCCGTTCAGAAAAGACATGAAAAATCAACGAAAATATGATCGGTTGTTATAATAAATTTACCATTTGTTTGTATGTGTTACTAAGCGGCGCGTATTCGTGGAGCGTGGCGACGGGTTGTTACGCGTGGAAACCATTTGTTTGTACGCGTTGCTAAGCGGGAGACGTTGCGTGTGGAGATTTGCGACGGGTGGTTACGCGTGCCAAGGGCGGACTACGCGTAAGACGCTATATGCGGTACGCAAATAACTTACAGGCTCTTATAGTGCAAACGGTGTGGGGGAAAGAAAGAAATGTTAGTTTATTTCGCTTTGATTGCGGTATGTATGGATACTATACGGGTTACCCCACGCCCCCGGGTTTTGAAAATAAATATACGAAAATTACGTACGGTTAAATAGCTTGTGTGTTAATATTTAGAAAATAGAAACTATATAGGCCTAAGCTACAGGATTGCCGCAAACTACGATGAATAAAAAATACGACTAAGGGATGTTGTGACGGGAGAGGGGGGGGGGGCATCTACAAATGGCGATAACTTTATATGGGAGTTTGAGGAGTATGCGAAAAATATGTGGAAACGGAAACTACAGCTTACCCCCACGGGGAGTAGGCCTACTTTTGGATTTAAAAAAAAGTACACAAACGTATAGGTATTAAATATAGAAGTTTTAAATTATTTAAAAAAAATACGAAAAAACAAAATAAAATTAACGGAAAGTTTATACGGGAATTAAATATTCATTGACGTTTTCCCTTAGAAACGGTACCTATTCTGAGCTATAGGTCCATATGATAGGTATTGGTACGGGAATTTTAGGTATTAAAAGTGTTAAAAAATACAAAATTTGCGACTCGGTCGTGTAATCCTAAAGTTCAGGGATAACGGGTTTGATGCAGTCTCGCCATGCATAGTGTGGCACTTCTTCAGTGATCGCTTCCATTTCAGTTGTCGCTTCTCCCGTTCACGTCAACTAGCGGGAGCCGCGCGAAGCGCGGCCTCCCCGCTGTAATAAGTATCATAATAGTAATATTTAGCAATAATAATAAAGTAATAATAATAATACAGAGTGGTCAAAGAAATTTTCCGTTTTTTCCTTTCGTCTGTCAAATTTTCTCTCAAAATTGGGTGGACATATCAAAATCGTTTTGAGGGTAAATTATTAATTAAATAAGCTTGTTGGAACCTGTTAAAAATGGCGTTGTAAACAAAGCTAAATGAGAAAATGTGCCGCCATCTAGAGATAAAAAGGTCAAAACCTTTGCACACACGTAAGTTCTATGGCACTCTGTTCATGCTGTGTGGCAGTTCAGAATTATATCCAGATGTTGACTACGATTGGAACAACGGCACCCCGTCATGGGACTTTTAATAATAACCACAATGTAAGAATAAGGCACCTCATATTATTTAAGTTTCTCTTAAAATAAAACAGCTGGCAATATTCCTTTCTTTATGAACTTTTCCCAAACCATTCTAACATTGACAATGTGCACGCAGAGTCTTGATCACAACCCCCCCATTGAAATCAACTTCATTTTATGTAACTGGACATTTCAAGTTTTCAGTTCACGGTTGATATGTTCTGTCGATCATTCATTTTGGTAATTGATTGCTGTTATTGTTAACCATCATGATTGCCCCATAGACACGTGTTTGCAAAGTGGTTTTTGACCATTTTTTCGCTACATCACCGCCGCAATTTTGTTATTGAGCTTGTTTTCACGCCGATTTTCAACACCAGGGTTTTACACAATATATTGTACTTAATAATATCTTCAAAAATTGTGATATGTTTCAGTTCACCCCTTTTGAGAATTGGCAGACTTACGTTTTCGAAAGCTTTGTCCTTAGAAAAACAATTTGCCCTCTAGCAGAAAATCACCACTTTATACTTTTGGAATCTTCCACTTTCTGGCAACTGTTTTTGTTTGTATTTCAACCAATCCCAGTGGACCTACGCAACCAGCACCACAGAACCACGAGAGGCATTTGAAATTCAGCACCGCAGAGCCAGCACCCACAAAGCCACGAGAGGCACTTGAAATTCAGCACCACAGGCCGCCCGGTGTCTTATAAAACCATCACCACAGAGCCGTGTGATTAAAACCAGCACCACAAGCATGTGATCAAACCACACCACAGAGCATGTTATA
>JAMKCH010082350.1:0-14537 GCA_023653785.1 Ophioderma brevispina | reverse complement strand
CAGCTTCATTAAGCATGCGCATCCATGCCACATTTCTGCTGACATGTTCCTATTTTCTCAGCCGTTCAGAAGCGTCCAGCTTTCAGCACCATAGAGGAACACACTCCCAACCAGAGTTCTGACCATTTTCATGTGAGACACACAGAGAGGTTTCTACCCTTCCACAAGTCACTGAGCTGAATCAGTCTTGACTAGCCATTTGCTCCGGCTTTGATGGCATTACCTTTACAGTTTGCTGTGGCACTTTTTACTGAGCCTAGGTATTTGAAGCTTTTAACCTGTTCAACTTTTTCATCATCAAATCTTGATGTCAAACCAAACTCGGATCTACTCCAGCAACCATTAGCTTTGTCTTTTTAACATTAAACCCTAACCAGGACCGGGTCGTTTTGCGGCCGACGGCCCAAATGCAAACGAAAGGCAATCGATTTTATTTTTTAACGGCCCATATGCAACGAGAGCAAAGTCTGCGTTTCATTGCATCTCGGCGTTTTTCCCGGCACAGGAATAAGGAGCGTAAAGTCAATAACGGCCCAGAGCCTTCTCACGTGCAACGAAAAACATCGCGACATTTTCCGGAGACGCCCAAAATGCCCCCACGAAAAACATCGCGTCATTTTCCCGGAGACGGCCCAGATGCAACGAAAAACATCGCGCCATTTACGGGAAGACTCTCCAGATGCAACGAGAAAAAATCGCCGTGAAATGCAATAAAAAAAGGGTAAATAAATAAATAAATAGAATAATGGAGCGTACTGCACCCATGATCTGCATGAAAAATTTTAGCTTAAAGTTCGCCAGCCGTGCGTCGCGCTATTACGCTACATCATAGTCGTGCGTGGCGCTATATGCTACGTCATGGGCTTCCAGGTTTACGTTAATGAAGTACGTTTATGCATAATTAACCCCAATAGCTTATCGAAAATGGGGCGCTATCACCAGCGAAATCGAAATTGTCTTGGGCATTTGTACAGTTCAACCCCTGATGAAAAGCATGCGCCTTCTGCGGGCAAACCGTCCGCAAAATGCAGTGAAAAGCATGTTTTTTTTCGGCCACAAACAAATCATTTTTCCAGGCAATACGGCCAATGCAACGAAAAAAAACATCGGTCATTTTCCCGGAAGACGGACCAGATGCCGACGAAAAACATCGCGTCATTTTCCGGGAAGACGGCCCAGGTCAACGAAAAACTCGTGTCATTTTCCGGTAAACGTCCCAGATGCAATGAGAGCCAATGAAGGTCTTTCGCTACCAAAAAGAGTTTGACGGCCCAGATGCAACAAAGCTTTTTCCGACCGGTACCAACTTTTTCTTTGCAATCTCATTTTCCTCTCGGCACCGCGTTAGGGTTAAGACACAGTTGAGGGCTCTGTGCCTCTGTGTTTACTGCTTCTACTGCTGTACTACTGCTCGGCCAGCTTTCGAGCTCTTCTTTGATCGCCTCAATCAAGCAGTATCATATCTCATACCTCGGTTGGAATGGGTATCCCCAAATTTAATTTGATGCCAAACTGAGGTATCTCTGCATCGCTCATCCTTTTTCTATATAGGGGACAAAGATGTGAGGTGATAAAATGCAGCCCTTAGGCCATTAATCAGAACAATAAAAAATAAATATTTTTATCACTGATCCATGTGTACAAACAATATAACTGTACAAGACCTATGAAATAATAAAGTCCAAATTTTGCCTGTGTGATGTTTCATGAAAAACACACTGACTGGTTAGCACTGCTAAATGACGACGGCAAAAATGGCTGATTAGCCCACGGGTCAGTACAGATATTGTGCAGATCGGACATGGAAACAAAAAACTTCTCTACAATACCGTGTGCAGTAAATGTTGGTTCACGCTACACTGGAGGAAATGATATATATCGCAATATTTTGATGCAGACAAAACTTGTGTTTTTTCCTATCCATGGGGCCTGGGTGAATATCAAATCACATCTGAGCACCGAAGAAGTGGAGAGCAATATACCCCGGCTCACACTGTAACATCACTGTCTTGAGAATTTGTTCAAAAAAAAAAGTGTTTTCTTACTGACCAGTCCACACCTCCACACAGGGGTTCAGGACCAGCAAACCATCATTTTTATCCATCAATTCATTGAATTGATTGATTATTGCCATCGAGAGCGGGTGCGTGTGTTAGTGGTCGGCTCTTATTGCGACACTAGCTCGGCGGGAGTTGGACCGTTTTTTTATGTCCGTTTTCTTCTTTCTCCGAAACTCGCAAATGTTCTGGAGGTAATTGGGCGTTTCGCCGGAGGTTTTAATTGTTTTTGGAATTTTTTTAGTGACGGGAGGCAGTTTGGGTAACTTTGTATCTTTTTGTCAATTTTGGCATCATTTGATGCCGCGCTTGTCGTCTTTCTATCTTACTGAATGCTATTGGTTTTATTGTGTGCACCTAGTACCGTTCTATTGGGATTCCTTTTCGGTGAAAATGAAACGGTGATCGTGTTACCATAACTTACCAAGGGCTCCAGGGACTGAGGTCAAACACAAGTGCGAGTTCATTTTACTTGAGTAGATTTAGTGTAAACAAAGTTCCCCTGGATGAAGGTCCCAGCTAATAATAAGATGACACAACAAAGAATTGTTTTTAGATCAGACTTGGTTATGTTAATACTCGGGGTATTTTGCAACCAAGTCCTCAAAGATATTCAGGCATAAGTACGGTAAGAGACCCAGAATGTTGTCTTAAACTGCAAAAAATATAAAATCCGTACCTTAGCAATTTTGATATCGTGGTATCGCCTTTTTTTAAAGCAAGGAAAGCCTTTTTTCCATTATGCATTGAGTTATACTGACTATATGCATAATGTTTAACGGTATAGGATGGATGAAAGTTGGTTTGTTTGGTTAATCCGACGGCAAATGTAGAATTTTAAGTTTATGTTATTGTGTATTTTGAGTGTTTGAGAAAATTTTTGGTGTACGCTATAACCTTATCTGGTTGTCATTATTAAGTTCTTGTGGGCTGTTTTACGACATGAAGGACATTGCTGCTATAATCAAACCATGCCCACCGTGGGCTGTTCTCTAAACATGTTCCCCACGTGAACCGTTTACGGCACCTTTGGAAACTGTGAAATCCCGGTTCTGTAATTTATAAGTGGTCCTTGAAATTGAGAACACTTATATATTTACATTATTCCTAGATCTCAATAATCGATTATAAATATGATAAACAACAGAGGGTATTCACTTTGCGACGCAGGACATACTTCGGAATATTTTTACTAACCCTTACACTGCGATAATATATTCTATTGCGATTGAGATGACAAACACCTTGCCTTACTTTTTGACGGTTTTTAAGGATATTAATTTGTGTCGACGGTGCGCCACTAAATGATGTGGCTAACAAAAAAAAATTCGACTTTTACCTTTTAAGCCCTACCAGACCGTGTCGTTTTGCCGGGCGACGGCCCCAAAGGCCACGAAAGCCAATCTATTTTTAATTTTAACGGGCCCGATGCAACGATAGCCAAGCTTTCGTTTCATTGCATCTCGGCCGTGTTTTTTCCCGGCACAGGTCAAGTACGTAACGTCAATAACGGCCCATATGCAACGAAGACAACATCGCGGCCTTTTCCCGGAAGACAGCCCAGATGCAAGGAAACACATCGCGCCATTTCCCGAAGACGGCCCAAATGCGAACGAAACACATTCGCCAGCCATTTACCGAAAGACGCCCCCCAAGGGTTCAACGAAAAACATCGCGTGAACATGCAATACCCACAAGGTACATAAATAAATAAATACTAATAAATAAATAATAACACACTTATCTGCATGAATTTGACTTAATAGTTCGCTCGTCGTGATGGCGCTATACGCTACATCAATAGTCGTGAGTGGCGCTATATGCTACGTCATGCTCCGGTTTCCTTCATTAATACGTTTATGCATAATTAACCAATAGCTTACGAAAATGGGGCGCTATCACCATCGAATCGAAATTGTCTAGGGGCATTTGTACAGTTTCACCCCGCCTGAGCAAACGTTGCGCCTTCTGCGGGCAAGACGGCCCAATTGCAGCGAAACATCGCATCCTTTTCCAGTCAATATCGGCCGGATGCAATCAAACTCATCGCGTCATTCTCCGGGAAGCCGGCCCAGATGCCACGAAAACGCATCGTTCATTCTCCGGAAACGCCCCGATGCAACGAAACGATCGCGTCTTCTCATTCTCAGTTCTCTCTCCGGGGAAGACGTCCCAGATTCAAATGAAACGCAATGTAGAGTCATTTGCGCGACCAAAATAGTTGTTGACGGCCCACATGCCACGAACGCATTTTCTCCCACCGGTCCCCAGTTTTCGTTGCTTTCACAATGCCGTCTAGGCCGCGTAGGGTTTAAATTCCGCTTCGTTGAAAGCGGAAAATGTTTGAAATAAGTGGCGGAAGCATATCAATCCTAAGCGAAATCTTGAACCATCTGGCAGAAATTCCTTACATTTGACTAGGAATATTCCTAAAAAAAATCGTTCAACAAGAGTCGGGAAATTGTCAGTAGTAATCCTCTATTTTTGATTAGAGGATATTCCCTCAAGTGGCCTGAAACATACGAAAATTAATACCGGTAGAGACATTTTTTTTTAAAACCCCGACAATTTTCTCTGCTACCATTATGCCATGACCTATCTGATATCCTTCATTATGTGTTTAAAAAAACCCAAGCGTCAAAGTGTACTTGCTGTAAAAGAACTCTATAACGATTTTTATCGACGTTGTCTGCAATCATTAGCAGTGTAGGCAATTGCCGTGGGTAACCTTGAGTGTGTGTGAATGTACTGTTTAGTGTAGCAATTTGCCGATTACCTTTCACACTTATAGTCAAAAGAATCACTGACCCAAGCTCATATGAGTATACATATTGGGCCGCTAATGACCCCTGTATGGCCTTTGACCCCATTTTTGTCATATATCCTAATAAAACAATTCTGAAACTAAAATGCTGACAAACTAAAGGAATCACTGGTCCAGGACTTTTTTACTGGTATGCGCAGAGTGACCTATGGTGACCCATTTGCCCTTTTTACATCTAGTGGCCCTATGTGACATTTGACCACAATATGGTAAAATCTATAGGAGGCCTATTACTAAAAAAATCCCTGTTTGGGTGTTGTCCGGCTATGGCGTTTCGTTCGCCTGCTTTAACATACGGATATATTGAATTTTTGGGGTGGTGTAGAGCTCCACGTACGCGGTTTGTGTCACAATTTGGAGGGGGTCCATTTTGGGGGTCAAAGGTCTCATGGTCAGGAAAATGATGGTTGTTGTTGACATCAAACGTATAACATTAAGAAAATAAGTAATACAAATTTGTTAGTCAACAAGAATAAGTCTTTACCAAAGTGAATTAAAGACACAAGATTTATTAAGTCTACAAATCCCTTTCAAAATGGTTTTTACTAGTGCTGTGACGTGTAACCGTTTAAACGTTTACACAACGGAAGGGTCACTCAACGGTTAAAAATTCACTACCCGTTTACACGTCGGCAAACCCTACTACCCTTTTTTCAGTATTATTTTATTGCTGAAAATTTCACGCAAAAGTACCCGCCGTCAGTTGAAAAGTAAAAGTTAACCGTTGTCAATGATTCTCCTAGAAATGGTTTCCCCGCTTTGACGGAAACGGGAAATCCCGCGTTTACACCAAGTTCTTGTACGTGAGTGGAGCGACCTTTTGGCATATACAAAAAACCGCAGAACACAGCCCCATTAATAACGCGGTGCTTCAATTAAAAGAGGGATCTATATTACCTACCACCCGGATCTACAAAAAAAAGGTAAAATGGCAGCTCCCACAGTGAATCGTCGTTTGGGATCGTTGGATATTCAACTGCTTTATTTTGGATTAAAAACATAACAAGGTAAGTACAACAACATTGTTGGTTCAAGAATGATAGTTATATCGAATTGCAAAGCCGGGTACACCCGATTACGAACGCTTATGGTGCAAGAATTGCATTTCCGTTGAAGCGCCAAATTCGCAGTCGTTAACATTGTTGTGAAAACCGTTTAAATTAAACGAACGAAAATACACAACCGTTAGTGTAACGGATAGGAAATTAAACATACACTCCCAGCTCTCATTTCTGAGCAAAAATCGTTTTTCCCCCGACTTTCGGATGGACCAGCACAGCAAAATTTTATATTTAACCTTTTAACTGCTATAGGCTATTCTGTGTCTTAAAGTGGTACAATTAACTCCAGTGGTGCAAATTGATATGCCTACAAGATAATGAACCCGGTTTTTGCTTTGCCTTTTTGAATATTGCTCCATCATTGCTATTAATGCAAGTGTTAATTATAATTATTTTAGTGCCTGGCCGTGGACTTTGTTCCCACTGGACAGTTCCCTAAACGGGGGCTGTCAGACGGCGATCCTGTCAATTTTTTCGGCAAATCTTTTTTTAATAAAGAGCTCTATCTTCAGGATGGCAGTTCATATGTTTGTAGATGCTCCGTTTTCAGTTTATAGCCGTTAAAGTTGACTGTTACTTAGACATTTTCATTTCCATATTTTTTTTCAATCTCCAATTTGACTTAGTTCCTCTGACAGTTCCTTAAATGGGGCTTTCAGACGGTCGGAGCCTTTCAATTTTTTTGGGAAGCTTATTTTCAAGAGCTCTATCTCATGATGCATTCATAACTATGTAGGTGGCTACGTTTTCAAGTTACGAACCTTTTCAAGGTGACTTTTACTTCAACCTTTCATGTCATTCTTTTTAAAAAAATCCAAATGGACTGTCCTGTGACAGTTCCTTAAAATGTGGAAGCTTGTCAATGATTTTCTTTAACAGTATCCATTGGCTTTATCCATCTTGAGGACCTAGTGATCACTTAAATGTCGCACTATTTTTTTTTAAATCATCTCCCTGCTTCTTTCAATCAAGCTCCCCTGATTCCCAATATCAACTCTCCCTGAGTCCAAAATTCCTCAAGTTAGCAGCCTGCAGTCATTCAGGGGTCGGTATTGGATACCTTGAGCCGTGGCTTTGACGTATGGAAATGAGTTTTAATTATGGTAGAATTTCATCGTACAGTTTTGTTGTAAAACATTTTCGCGGGTCTTTTGGGGTCAAAGGTCCATCCAGGGGGTCTTTACGGATATTTTGGCTGTGCTTTGATATATGAATAAGAGTTTATTGGGTATGGTGGTAGTTTTTTGGTGGCCTTTTTTTTTTTTAAGATTTTTGTGGTCACGTTTTTCAAGGGTATTGTGGGTCAAAGGTCATTCATGGGTCCAGTGTGCGGGTAGCTTGGCCGTGCTTTTTACGTAATGGATATGAGTTTTGTGTGGTGGTAGAGTTTCGCCGTACTTGTTTTGTGGTCACGTTTTCGAGGGGGGCATTTTTGGATTCAAAGGTCATACCAGGGGGTCGTTTTCTGGTAACTTGGCCGTGCTTTGACGTATTGATATGAGTTTTGGTATGTTGGTAGAGTTTCGCCGTACCACTTTGGGGTCACGTTTTTGATGGGTCATTTGGGTCAAATTCATGTAGGGCCATATTGGTAGCTTGGCCGTGCTTTCATACCCATACTTTGACGTATGGATCTGAAGCACCCAGGGTGCTGATTATGTCGAAAGACATGCCAGTATACTATCTAGCGGTGTATGCTCAGCTAGTGGGGAATTAGGGGTCATTCAGGTCAAAAGTCAATAGGTAGCAGTTGGTGTTGGTGTATGGACATGAAACTTGAGGGTGGGTGTGATTGTTGATAGCCAACAAATCTTAAAGGTCACACAAGGTCATCAGGGTCATTCACGGTCAAATGGGGTAACTTAAGTATCCAGCGAAACTTGTGGTGGTACGATGTTGATGACGAAAATTTATAGCTCATGACAAGGACATCAGGGGGTCGTTCAAGGTCAAATGAACGCGCAAATCCGGGTCATTCAATCCAGGGGATCGCAAAACACAGGTGATAGTCCAAATCGAAGGCCCTCCTAGTAACATACTATTAAGAAACCACAACCACCGTTCCGAACTCTTTATGGTATCACGACATCCCTCTTATGGCCCATATGCCCTTTTGACCTCCAATGACCCTACTTGACCTTTATCCCCAACATCAAAACCGTCTTCCAAGTTAAGTTGTATAGCCCCCAAACTTGCTCAAGATAACCACTGCCAAGACCCATGGGCTTAATGTCATTACTGTACTGACCCTACATGACCTGACCCACAACGATGCATTCCCTAACCATCCCAATTGATGGTTACTGCATCATTGAGGCCACTCGTTTTCTGCCTATCAAGTTCTCGGGTGCTGAATTTCTGCTGGTTGGGACCCCAAGGATATAAAAAAGTTTTAACCACTGCGGTTGCACCTGTGATGCTTTCCCCACAGACACCGTTGTTGTGCAATTGCCAATGGCGCTTTACCTGCAGGAATGGCCGAAATCCCGAAACTACTAGTTGCCGGCGGGACGTCTGTGACTTTTGACTTCCAAGAATTGCCACTTTGTCTTTTTGTGTTTCCTACATGCACGCATTTATCTCACGCTTCAGGTTCCATGAACGTCAAGCATACGTTTGGCCATTGCGAATGGCAGTGTGTCAAGGTATTTTTGCAAACCAGGGAAGTAATGTGAACAAAAAAGCCATTGCTTTGCATTCCCACTGGGACCGCTTTCTCCCTCAGGAGATGGTCTAAAAGCAACTGCCTGTGAGTTGCTGTTTATTAATTCGTGGGACGTCAATCAGCGCTATTTTAGGCATTTTTTTGCTGGGAGGGAAACAATCCAAAAGGGCAACCCAAATGCACAATTGCGCCTGTTTGCCAGTGGACTTCAGGAGATACTTCGGAGTGCCTTGGCCTTGCCGGTGGGATTTTGCCCAGGAGCGACCAGTGATGTGTTAGGGTTAAGATCATTTATAAGCTCAGAAGAACTAAGAATCAGGGACCAACAGATATTGAACCTTGGGGTAGCACACCCGAAATAATATTGGCTTTTTAGCTATAAATGGATATATATTTTTAAAATTGTTGGGTCATTACAAAACAGTCGTCTAATGAAAACATTTACTTGAAAAAAAAACAAATTCAATCACCTTTGCCACACGGGAAGAGCAAATCTGCAAACATGTAATTTTCCGCGATTGCGGATTCTCCCGGGCCCTAGGTTTAAGTACGAGTTTCGGTTCCATCTATCCCCCTGGGACTGACTTCGTTAACAATACTTCTGATTAACCATATCAATTAAAAGGCCTTGCTCGTCAATGAAGATGCTCAACAATATTTTCCATTATCACATTATACAAGTGCTTTCCCATATACTAATCACTGTTTGATACTAAGCCAAATCGAAGTCCTTCAAAAGAAAATCACACTTTGTTGTACAAAGTCTGGAATCCCGGAATTTTTCGGTATACCGGTATCCAATGCAGTAATAATCTACTGCATAGGTTTACTGCATGAAAACGAAAAATGCAATCTCAGTCTCTAACTGTGGAATTAGCATTTTAGGTGACCTATCTTTAGATTCTAGATGACTATTTAATTGGGCTATTCAAATATTTAAAAATTCTTAGTCAGCCTTTATATGTCTCGCAATAGTTTTCTGCATGCCAACAAAGGTTCAGTATAGGTTGATCCAAAACACGGCTTAAAATAAGCAGGGGCTGGGGATAATTTACCCCTGCTCAAAGGCAAAATGCCCCGGTTCTGAAACAAAACTGTTACATTTGGTATAGACCATGGGCAATAAATGTTAAAAACCCAAAAATTGCTCCTGGATCTGAAATCTTATTTTCAAGCCCTGGTCGCAAAAGGTTGTATTTTACCAACTATATCCTCATGATCATATTTGTTTTTGACCCAGAGATTGATGGTTCAGTGAAGCAGAAATATTGTTCTATGTGGCTGGAAGTCCTTGACCTGTAAAATTTTACTTTTATAATATTAAATTATACTGTTAATGGTATTAACTATTACATTATTACAAACAAACCGCACATATCAGAATATAAAATGTTTTTGTAGACACCATAACTGCTTACTATTGCATTGCAAGTGCAGCATCACTGCTGAATGGACAAATACAGCTAGGCTTGTCCTTTTGACTTGATTCCTGCTTTAATTTTGTTTACTTCCGTGTCCATGGGTTTCCCTTTGTCGGGCCGTTTTTTATTCAGAAGTTGAAATGTTAATTGAAATAGTGATGGGTTGAGAGTTCAGCCCACACTACTGTTAGTGAACCTAGCGCAAACAAATGTATCGTCTTAGACTAACACCAGCAGGGCTCAGAGAGTTGCTGCTGCAGAACTCTTGTACTAATTTAATAGGTTAATAACTGCCACCTATTCTTACTCTGGGAGAATCATGCACGGCCTGAGATTTTTGATACATTACAAGCATCAAAATTTGCGGCAGTGCATTCATTGATTTGGCTGGGCATTTTTCGAGTAAAATGCATTTATTAACCTAATTTCACATGACAGAAAACAAAAAGAATTAGGCCCTTAATTAGAGATAAATGGTAGTTTTAAAAATATTATTTATCATTTTACAAATTAAAACAAATTACCCATGAAAAAATAATCAGTCCTGTGCGACGCACAATGCATTCGACGTCCCTCTTAAATTAACACAGTAAACGCGGATTGCAAACCGGACATTTTCAATCCACATCGCACTACCTTCCATAGCTTCACTTATTGCTGGGCCCGGGTTTAATGGCGTAAATACGCAAGTGTATGAATTTAAGGCAATGCCCCGGTGAAGTTTATTGAATTTTGCTAAAATTGAAATATTTATCTCACTAATTTTTTTTTTTTTTCCACATAGTCAGACAATCATTCTTAGGACACACAAACTATTCATTTCTATAGATCACATTTACTTTTATGAAAAGGCGCCATTTTCAGTGGAGACGCCCATTTCTTTCTGTTATGGGCTCTTGTTCAGGGAAAATGCATGGATAGCAGGATGTCCTCCTGGTATGAATGCACAGACCCTGCCCTAGTATGGACCAAGGATCAGAAATATATTTGACCATATCAATTTGACCATGCCTTGGGAACTTGGTCCAACAATGTATTATAATCAAAGGCCTTTCAAAGATAACTGATAATTTTCTACATGAGACATAAGTTCCTCAAGCCTGTGAACAGATTATTTTCACCATTGAAATTTTTGATGTAATTCAAAAGCGTAGTGCAAATAGCAAATTGCTGCTCTGCTCATCCTCATCCTGCTCTTGCTCAGCATCCACTGTGCACTTTATTCTAGTTATGACTCTTTAAAACCAGGGGGCACGTGTAGTAAAAGGTGGTGTATTCAAAGGTTTGTGTGTGAACATGGCCTTACAAAATGCACCCTAAACAAGTATTCCATCCCACAAGTCCACCACCACGACTAAACATATTATTGTCAGTTTTGTGCTATCTTAAACAAGTAAGCACTTGCATTGTGTCATTAATATATCCTTGTTATCTTTGCTTTGCTTTGCTTTACAATTATTTTTGTAATTTAACGATCTGCTTAATGTTGAGTCTTACTCCCTAAACCCGTACATCACAATTTCAGGGATCAGAAAAAACTACCCTTTTTCCATATTTTTGCTGTTTTTGACACCTTATCAATGTACGCGCGTTACATCTCCTGTTGGTTAGACAGAGATCATTTTTACGCGGTTTTCTTGTTCACGAACATATCCACCTTTGTAAGGGAATATCATTGTTTAGAACACATGATAGTCATTTCTAATTAATTAAAACCATTAGGTGTCTTCAAGTGCAATTTTATAAAAATACAAATGCACCCAATTTAATTGAAGTAAGTAACCAGGAGATGAAGAGTAACAAGTGATGAGTTAGGGAGCATGTAACTCATTGCCAAAAATAAAAGCATGTATACATGTAAAAAGTCCAAATAGGTTACAAGCACAACAACTGAACTGCACAAGATGTGCTTTCTGCAGCACTTCTAGGAGTGATTTTGAGTTTAGGTTGGGTGCAGGCAGAGAGATGCATTGGGATGTGAAAACAATGATTTGCCATTACTATTCTAAACCAGTAAAATTTAGATGTGTAGAAAGCCTACATTGTACAGACTACCCTATTTTCACATGATACTTGTGCCGGGACACAAAAACAGAAAATTGCCCAGTGCTTAATACACGCACACAGCGGTGAGAACATCACACCACTATACATGCATACAAATTGTAATTGGCACACCAGGGTTGCTTGATAGTTAAAGTGTATTATTACTGCGCCAAATCCACATTGATCCAGCCTAATAAAGGGGCACAGTGCCACAAACCTTCTTATACATCCACTCTTGAATTTCGGTGAAAAAGAAACTGAATGCAAAATTTTATTGTAATATTAATCTCATATTTAAAATTTAAAACTTGACACCGTCATGGTGTTCATTGTGTAAATGAAGTGAACAAACATTGCAACTAATTGTTTATTTAGCTCTCAGGCTACAAAATGATAGTGACCCTATTTTATTGATGGAACCAAAACATGGCAATGAATATGGAGCACTTCTGAGTGTAATCCGATTATTCACCAAATTGATCATATGATATAAGCATGATTGACCAATCTAGGATGGCATTCCGTATGTGCACTGTAGGTTCAAAGTACACACTCGGGTGTGTGTTGCAGATAAAATTATGGCATGTGATACATGACACTAGTAAGACATTTTGGACAACCACCTTTTCACATAAAATTAGGTCTAATTTGTATTGCAATATATTCAGTGGACAGATTATTACTGTGTGTAGCCTGAATTAGCAAAACTATGTATGTAAAATAGGGTTACACTGCTGAAAGTCGCTTCGAGTTTGCCGTTCCAGTTGTATCTCTTGGCAAGAGGGGAATGTGTAATTATTTATGCAGAGGTGTTAAAATATCAATACTATTTCACGCTTGTGGCATACAGGGTTGTAAAATAAGGTTAAAATTTTATACAAAATTTACGTGCTTGTTTTTGTACGTGAAGCCCGTGTTAGTTGCAAGGAAAAAAAATTTAGGGATGTGGGGCCATTTAGCCAGGGGGAATGGATGATTAGGACTATGAAAAAATGAGTAGGCGAGAGGGGAAAAAAATGAGATTTTTTTAACGAGGGAGGGGGAGCATGAACATTTAAATGGAGAACTTTTCTAATATCAGGTCGAATGCAAAATATGAACGGAAGAGAAGGGGATTTTTTTTTCGCCGAAAAGTTGAAATCCTCATTCCCGTTCCTGTGTACATAATGATCACTCCCTTACAGTGTGGTTTACCATTTTCTAATCAAAATGATCTTTTCCTGGCCTGGGTGTCCACACTAAACAAACAAAACAGGGGAGATCTGACCAGACTAGTAGCAGCTGTAATTACTAGTTTACTCGGCATGTTTTAACCCCATGTGCCCAACCTGCCAATTGGTCACAAATAAACTTAGGTGATTTTTGAGCCAATCAGTGCACGGTAAGAATGGTTGTAGGACTGAAAAGAACTTGGAGAATAAAAGATAGGATTTGTTGTTTTGCCTAATTAATATTGTGTCATATTGGATGGGCAGTCCAATATTTGAGAAGTGGATGCCGGCGCAAAGAGGCAAAACAAGAAATCGTATCTTTTATTCTCATTCTTATTTAGTTTTGGTTGTTTTAATCACCGAAAATTTTTTTCTTTCAAATAATATTAGTTAAAAAGGCAAAAATATTCACCCACTGTCAAAAATGAACCAACTCGTACTAGCTGCGTGCACTGCGTAAGCTTATACATGTGCACGTAAACACTTGCGCGACAATGCACTATCTAATATCATCTCATATTAGATAGGCAACAACCAATGACGTGGTCCAGTGGATATGACTGCCGACTCATGATCCAAAGGTCGTGGGTTCGAGCCCCGTTGAGGCCAATGTGTTGTGCACATGGGCAAGGCACTTTACCTCCCTTGCTTCGTCGACCCAATCGATATTTGGGTCGCTGTTATGGGGGATATTACAATCAAAGTGCTGATAGGATTGTGCGCTTGGCCTGCTGCCGGCCTAGATGAAGCGAAATGATTGTGACGATTTCCTGAAGGCAGCGTAATAATAATAGGCAACAGCGCTGTGATCTTGTAGGAATGGCGCTTTATAAAAAAAAGCCAATAAATAAATTGCTTACTAAGCCCTGCCCACTGAATAAGAATAGAGCTTGTAAGCTGCATTTCAAATGGTTATTGAAATGAATATATGATGTAATTAGCCAATCACAAATGATGCACTATCTAATATCATCTCATATTAGATAGGCAACAACCAATGATATTTACATGTTTGCTTACTAAGCCCTGCCCACTGAATAAGAATAGAGCTTGTAAGCTGCATTTCAACTGGTTATTGAAATGAATATATGATGTAATTAGCCAATCAGAGAGGCTGTATGAATTTTAAGTGCCTGATCTGTTGTAATTATTGTTTGCATCTTTAAATTGGACATGTACCACATAAAAACCTAAAAATTCAGGAAGCCCTGTTATTAAAATTATAATGGGGGAACTAAATAATTGTTCACTG
>JAMKCH010082349.1:0-19464 GCA_023653785.1 Ophioderma brevispina | reverse complement strand
CAGGTCAACGAATCTTCACGGTGGTGCATAGGCGAAACGGTTACCCGGGCCTGTACACCTGGTCCGCAGCTATTAATAGCGGTGACGCCTGTGATTGAACAAACATGAGGTCAAACCAGCCCTCGTCAAATGGCTCGCGTTTGTACCATTATTCCATACAAAAAAATATTACACTCCAACGGATTTTGAGTGGAAAATTTGATATTAAACATATGTTCGACTTTAACGATTTGTCAGTTTTCGTGATTACTTAAACCTATGGGAACGGCAAAAACCGATACGCTAATCTTGGCCGGCCCCCCCTGATGCCCATATACATGTTTATCTTCTGCCCTCTACAGAGGGCAGCAGATACATAACTAGCGCAACCGCAAAAGATGTTGAGGCGGCTGTGTACTGAACAGTGTTGACAACCCCTCCCTTGGTAAACACACCCACCACTATTTATCATTTTGATCTTTGGCAATGTAACCATTAAATCAATCATGCCACAGCTTTTGAAGAGCGTCCCCAATTTTCACAATTGGAATTTTTTTTGCACAGTATGTTGTAAGTTCCTAGGAAACAGACCTGCGAAGAAATGCTAAGAAATGCTATTAACCATAAAAGAAGCGATTTTGTAATTAGAATTGGTATCCCAGATTGGACTTAACGGCAGAGCTGGAAATGTACTTGATGTCCTTCCATGATGAATAGTGCCACCCCGCCCTCGAGAAGATAACCTCTAATTTGATTTGCCGCCCTAACCAATAAACAACTAATGGATTGAGCGTAGACACGTACAAGGCGCTATTTCCCGGCTATTTCACATTGGAAGGCCGTTTCCAGCAGCCGTTGAATTATTATCATCGGGATCCCCGATAATAATTATCTAATTACAAATTCCTTCGTGTGTGACACACAGACATTTGCGAGCTTAACCATTCACAGGTATAGTTAGTTTACTAGCCAGTTCCCAAGGCACCGTGTAAAATCTCATATTTTTGAAAAATTTGGGGGTGCTCTTCCAAAAAATGTGCTATTATTTGCTTTAAGAGGCCTTTGGCATGCATTTATTTGCTTGGCACAGTTTGATTTCTTCTACACCTTTATCAGCCCCAGAATTTATTTTTTTTAAAATAATAATCATTATATATGTTTTGTCAAACCAATACCCAAAACACTAGCCTCCCAAGCATTATGTTTTAGATACAAACAATTTGAAACCGGTACAAGTTAGTCCAAACTAGAGCATCAATGATGCATAGAACCCACATGTATGGTGGAATCTGGCTTATCTTCTGGAAATGCAATGCATGAGACACCCAAGACAAGTATTGGTTGGTAGACAGTTTTTGAACAAATAAGTATTCAAGATGGACATAAAATATGCCTTTGGCAAAATAGAAACAGTTAGTGTATTAACAAAGTACTACTTGAGGTCAACATGAACCTGAGGGTGCTCTTCCCTTCAAAGGGTGCAAAAAATACATTCGTCATAATTCTTTTGAAAATTACATAATGCCTCTTTAATCTACTTATAATCTTATAACCATTTTTCATAAAATCATATAATGCCCCTTTATTAGGAATGGTCCTTTACATTGGTAATTGAGGGAAATGTCCCTTTCATTGGTAAATGAAGGAAATGACCCTTTAATTGGGTAACTGAAGGAATGGGCAACTTTAAATAAATTTGCATTATCCTTTCCAAGGTAAATGATGGAATGGGCCCTTGGCAATGGAGGAATAGCCCTTAAATTGGTAACTGAGAAATGGCATGAATGGCCCTTTAATGGTAATGGAGAGAATGCCTTTAATCGGCGTAAATATTAATGGATTTGTAATTGGTAAATGAATAATGGAATTGCACCATTTTACAAAGGTAAATAATGGAGGAATGGCCTTTTAATAGATAAAGGAGGTCATCCGGCTTTCGCGATCGCGCCCACCAAAGAACTCTAAAAGCTAACACATCAATGAACTTTATCCATATCTCACTCAACAGATTAACTCTAAAAACAACGCATCTCGGTGAACTCCATCCATAACTCACCAAAAAAAAAAAAAACACCTAAAAACATAACTATCATTGAATTACCAACACAACACCAAAAAACGCTACTAAAAATTCTGAACTGGTTGATGAACCTCATTCACATAACTCACCCCAACATGATGTTAACGAACCAAACTCATCAATAAACTCCATTCATACCTCAATAACACATAAACTAATGATGGGTCCTTTATAATACTTATAAAAACACAATCATCAAGGAACTCAATCCATTAACTCACCAAAAAACAAAAACACCTAACAAAACAAAACTCAAATGAACTCCATAACTTTTTGAAAATGCAGAATGCCACTTTAAAAGTCATTGGAGGGCGTTTTTCCTCAAATGATTGAAAAATACATTCCCATAAAAAAACAAACAAGTGGTTTTTCTAAAAGCAAAATCACCAAAACAAATAACTATAAAACCAACTCATTGATGAATTCATCCATATCTACCCAACATACGATGAATCTAAAAACCCTTGCTTATGATACACCAGATATATACAGCCCTGTCTCAAAAAAGTTAAAGGAGGATGGCCCGATTTACGTATAGAAATTTTAATCTTGATAGATTGGTCTTCACCTCAAGGCTCCATCTATGTGACTGTAACGTTCCCATGCCGATATTTCAATCCATGATGTGAGAGCCTAAAAACCGTTAATTTTTGAAGCTCCATAGAGTACTGTGTACAATTAATATTGGTCGACCAAAAAGGGCAAATTTCACTTATAAATTTCCAAACCAAACATCCTTAGCTCTAAGATTTCACATGGTAAAATGGAAAAATAGTAGAGTTGTCTTGTGATATCAAAATTTTGGTCACTTCGGTAAAAGCTGACTTCTGGGACGAGGCTTTAGCGATCGGGCATGGACCTTTAAAGTGCCCTCTTTGGTAGTTACAAAATATAGTGTGAAATGATTACACGTCAAAGGCACAGTTCTAGCTTTCAAATGCCTGTTGTTCTGTTAAAATTGTTTGTTGTAATCTCAAGATGTTTAGTGAACCAAACAAAATGAGTCGGGCGTGGACAAGGTCAACTTTGTGAACACTCAATGACTCAATGATTGATAATCGCTACACAGGTATTGTTAGCCTGTTAATATATAATTTCA
This sequence comes from Ophioderma brevispina, assembly GCA_023653785.1. Taxonomy (NCBI): domain Eukaryota; kingdom Metazoa; phylum Echinodermata; class Ophiuroidea; order Amphilepidida; family Ophiodermatidae; genus Ophioderma; species Ophioderma brevispina. Next base: position 16,306 of record JAMKCH010082349.1, on the reverse strand, counting down.
TTATGTTCATTGTAACAGAAAATCAGGTGAAAATTGGTTTTTGTAAAATGGAATACAAACAGAATGATTTGTAAAATGGTAAAACATGGTCTTAATAGCCAGGACTTACAAAGTTGGGTACAAAAAACATTCACACAGTCTTCATTGCAATTCGCCAAAAAAAAAGTGAAAAATCAAATAGGTGGTATGTAGAAATTAATGTTCCTTAATGATTGACGATTAAAAATATAGTGAAAAGACAATTGGACTATCGATTAAAGCTAGATATGTAGTCTTTGTTTTTTACAAAATCTTATTTGCCACATCAAATAAGACAAATATTTAAAATAGTCCAAGGGCCGATCATAGTTTTTGTGACATTATATATACCAGTATTCACTATTGTATAATGTTTCAAGAAAACAAATTATTTTTCTACATTAATATAACAAGGTTTGTTGAGGAAAAGTGTCGGCCTACATACTTTCTGACTAAAGCATTGTTCAGCTAATATAACTCCCCCACAACTTAGAGTCCTAAGAGATGAAAATGACTTGAAATATTTAAAATAACCATGCTAGTTGAAAGTCTAAGTTGACACCAAGTATGGTCAAGTCCCAGGGTCAGGTGAATACTGAAAGTTACTCTGGGATGAAGATATATGAAATTTACGGCCAAGTGGTACCAGTCATTGCAAACAGAATAAAAATTTTTGCAGCCCTTTATTTCACATAGAAGGTGGGGAAATTGATTGTGGTAAATGTCTAAAGCTTGAGTTCTAATAAATGAGATAGATTAAATTAATAAATATTTAAGTTAACAGTAGGTTATTAAGAAGGAGGCCTACTTGAAATTTTAAAAATAGATGTTTAAAAAATAGTTGTTAAATATTCCCTTCTTCCAGGGGTAGAGTGAGTGAAGTCGTGACACCTAGTGTAAAATAACACACCAATTGCAAAGGACAATGATTGGACACAAAAACGTTAGGCTGCAAATGCATCACTGTAAGGTGGAACATGACCCCCATTCTTTCCCATTATATTCTACACACATTGTCAGAGGAGAGTCAAAAGTGGCCAAAATAAGTAGAGCCTACATATAAAATTTAATCTAGGGTTGGAGTATTACTTGATTTCCCTAGGTTATCTCCAATGTACTTTATCAACAGGTCATGTTCCCATCTATGCGTGAATAGGGGTATAGATTTATAAACTATAGCGCATAAGACAAGCTGATAAGGGGGATCAAATGTGATTTGCAATTTTCTGTTTCAGATCCATTTAATCCACACGTCCAACGGAGCTGTGATGACACCATCAAGAACCAAATTCAACCAATTTTGTTTGTTTAGACCATAAACTTGGCTTTTCCACAACCTTATTATCGGCAAACAAAAACGCTCAATTATTTTCCCAAGTATCCAAACACAATGCGAAATTTCAAGAAAATACGATTAAGAAAACCACGCAGTTTTAAAAAACCATGGCTTCAACACCCCAGTTTACTTGGGACCCCGAAGAAGATCGTGGGTCCAAAAAGGGCAAGGGTTAGCACTTGCACACACCCCTTCAATTGTGACGCTTGGATGTGTTAAAAATAAGAGCGGCCCAATGATAAGTGTATGTTCAATGGAATGGAGCATGTCTCCATCCTCTATCTGCTTGCTGAGTGGGCTATATGGCTACTGGATGATGTATATGTAGACATGGAATTTTGTGAGTGTTATTTTTGCTAAGGTTAGGTGGACTAATAAGAATTCAAAAACAAAAAACAAAAAACATTGAAATATCTATTTGCATAACTGACATTGTAAAAACATAGATAACCAAAATTTAAGTTTTGATAGTTTCTTTAAAAAAAATAATGAGAATATCTATAATATTGACACAACCAACAATGGTCTACAGTAAATGTATGATGTTTGGTATTATCAGAAGCTTGATCTAGTAGCCTTATTTTCCTGCAATAATCATTCCAAATGGTTAGGTATAGGCCGAGCTACAGTCTTTAAAAAATGTCAATCAGTCGAGGGTTATAAACGAGATCCATTCTAGAAAGTTGGGGGAAGAAGGTTTGAGGAGATGTTTTTCATAGTTTGAAGGGAGCTGAATCAGAATTTTTGAGGTCCAAACTCTGGGAAGGAAATGTGGGGAACTTTGTAAATTAAGGGGCGGGTAAATTTAGTAAAAGGGGTAAATTTGAAATCAAGTCAAAATTGTGTTTAAATGTACACCAATGTATGGTCTTATTATAAAGATTAAAAAAGGTATGGTTGTATAGGTTCTGCCTTTACATGGCTAAAGCCCTGATAAGGTTCAAGGGCATTCTGGGTTCAAAAAAATCCAGTGCTCAGATTTGTTTGAAACCAGTGCAAATTATTGCATGGTCATTACTGGAAGCAGAAAAGATAGAAAATTAATTCATTGCTTTGGGTGGCAGCTCTGATACAATTTGAGGTCAAGTTTTCGATGACCCTCTAGACCAGGTAGACCCTTGTTACATTTGCCCACTAATTACAAACCCAAATGCCAACCATGTAAAATAAGGCAAGACGAACAATTTGAACATGTTTAAACATAAATCTGAGCACTGGATAACGTTTACTCCAGGATGACTTGAACCTTAAGAGGGTTGTACCTGTGTAACTAAAGTCAGAACCTAGCAAGTAACCTTTTTTCATCTCTATAATGAGACAAATACATGGGTGTACATTTTAAACAACAATTGGACTTGATTTCAAATTTACCCCTGTCCAAATGGTTACCCATATTTAACAAAGTTCCCACATTTCCCAGATATTGGACCCAAAAATTCTGATCAGCCCCTTCAAACTATAGAAAAACATGCTGCCAACCTTACTTCCCCAAACTTCTTGAATGGGGTTTCGTTTATAACCCTATTACAGGGTCTAGTTTCTTTTTTACTCACTTGATGAGTAAGTGTCTGATTAATACAAGGACATCTGGTCAATTTTGACAGAGTTAAAAACAATTTTAAAGGTCCATGGACCTGCTTTAAACATACTTATAACTACCACCAAAAACTGGTTCATTAACAGTTGTATTATGGTATCAATGTAAACTCTGCATGAGCAGTAATTGAGAAACCGTATACTTTGATAAAACTTGGGCAAATATCATGTGTTTTGGACAAGCTTTCAAAGGAGGAAATTCCAAAACGAAAGTGATTATTGCGAATGGCAGCGATGATCCGGAAGTGATGCCCGAGTAAGTAGTAACAAGGTAACAAATACGCGATACGCGGTACGCGTCAGATCGTCATCGTGGTACGGACGTGCGAGTGGCCCAGTTTTCTTGACATACGTACACAGGTGACTTCTCGCGGTATATCCGTCGTACGTGTTGTATCATACGGCATAATTTTTCTTGAGTGGTGCCTAAAAGTACGATAATAAGTCCGTATTGCGACGGGGTGCACCAGCACGGCAACCGTACTGACAAGGCGAATCAGAACAGAATAGCTTTTCAAGTTCCCAGACAAAGAAACAGAAAAGACAAGGAGAGATATCTGGAGTGTGCGGTGCGATTAGCCCACGTGTGAGCTATGTTTACAACTTGTTACTCTGACGTCATCAACAGGGTCAAATCCAACTCAGCATTCTTGAAACGTGTTCGCGAAAACAGGAGAGGCCTTTGTCAGTTAGGGATATTTATTCTTGAAATTTACCACTTTCCCGATGTTCCCTTTTAAAAATCTGTGTTGCGATATGTACTGTTGAGGTACGAAAAATGTGAAGAAATTAGAAAGGTTTACTTCAGCCGTTGTCCACTGGACCATTTAAAACTACTGTGACAGTGTGGTGGTGGGGGTTGGAAAATTTGGTGCAGTGTTATTGTCGTTAGTAAGCATTCACACAATGTGCGGTTAAAAGCAATGAAAACATTAAGTCCTGCAAAGAGCGAATTCTTCAAAATCAACCCACGATGCCCGGGTATGGAAGAGTTCGGCCGGCAACAATCATGCACATAGAAACTGTCAATGAATAAAAAATCAACTGTTTGAACTTACCTATTCCGTGTAGAATGGATTTATACTCTTGTCAAAGTACCCTTTAAAAGATAAGCGACTTTAAGCGTGATGCGCGTAAGGCAATCGTGCGTTCACTGCTTAAGGACCCGGCCCATCGGGATGACGCGCGGCGCGCTTACCTCTTGTAAAAGGTATTTGATAAATAGTATAGTTACCATATGGTATGGTTTCTACCATGTACACATTGTTTTGATACATGTTTGAATATGGGTTCATCATTTTTCTAAGAATGATGCACAATGAATTTTCACATACTACCTTGACCTATATAAGAAAGGTGAGTTCATGTGAGCATGTTCTTGTATGGAAACTCTCACTTGATTAATTAAAAGAGACATGAGACATATTTCACCAGAAAGAAGTGCCTCCTATTTTGTTCAAACAGGGGTTTTTGTTTTTTTTGCCTATTTGGAAATGCTTACCCCAATAGGATGTTGGCTATAAATGGATTATAAATTTTGCTTTTCATTAGGGTGGGTTTTTGTAATATACTATCTCAATGTGAAATGACAGACAGAATTTTTCACGAATTTTGCCTCGGTCCAAGAAAACATGTCAGCGCCCTTTCAGTGTCATGTGCCTTAATTTTGTGGTGGGAATGGATTTGAGCAGCAAACCCTCTATTACACTTTTTTCAGGGCATTTGCAAGACATTGGTGTTTAAATATACATGTATGTACAATGAGCTCCAGATAACGTGATTTGAAAGTGCATGGAATATTTGGGACTTTGCGTTTTCTTAAAATGATGTTTTGGTGTCAAAATTTAGATGAGGGCGCTTTTTGAGATTTTTGCTAACACTTGTTCATTGGCTTTTTTTAGCTTGCAGCTTCAAAAATGATCATGAAAAATGAACCCTGGCTCAAGAAATTTGAGCATTCTTTAGGGTTTGGGCAAATTCAGCAAAAATATTTTTGAAAATAGTGGTTGCTATGGCCAAAATTTGCTGTAAGAATGCCAAAAAGTACCGTTTATGTTACATACGATTGATGTCGACGTCGCTCCTAAATACCGAAATTCAAAATGGCCGCCACAATAATAGCGTATTTCTGACTCATCACCTAATTTTGGGGTAGATGCCACTGTTAATATGTTATATATAGGTTTTTGGGGTTCCACGACAACTCAAAATCTGAAACTTTTTAAAATGTTTAACCCTATCTAAAATGAGCTTATGTGTGAATTTGAAATTTTCTTAATTTTTTTGCCCAGTAATTATCACCCTGTTTGGCTCAAATAGATCATAGATATGTTGTCAGTTCACAACTATTTAGCCTATGGCGTGAAAAGACAGATTTAGAGGCGATTTTGCAATAGTCAATGATAGTGTAGCATTCCCCTGTGTGTTGCCCCTTCCGTGTGTGTGTGTGTGTGGTTGCCTGTTCCAGTTAGTGTTGGGTCTTGTTCAAAAAGTGTTAAGTCCGATTTAAACCAGACTTGGGGTGTAAGCCGAGGGCATACCCTTTATTTGTCGATTGATGCAAATGTCTTAGACCAAAGTCTATGGGCTAGTGGTGGGTCAAACCCATGGTTCCCCAACTCACTCGCGCAAAATCATCTCAACAAATAGCTGCTTGAGATAATCATTACAAATTTTGGTAAGCGGAGGAAAGAAGAACAAAACAGTGGATAACTGGGCTCAGGGACCATCTGAGAATGTGATGGACGTGAAAGCAATTGAAGTCAACTACTTGCCACACCAGTTAAGAATCCAAACAAATAGACTATATATATAAAAGTATGTATTAGAATTGAAAAATGAAAGGCAGGGCAGAAGAACAACTGCGACACCACTTGTATCCATCGTGCATGGAGACCATCAGGGACCCGGGACACGTCTGACTCGTAAATCTACTAGGAAATCTGACAGAGAAGGAATAAAATCAAATATGTGACCTCCAGAGCTACGTAACAGTGGCGCTCCTGCGCGCCGATATTAGCAAAATGCAATGCCATTAGAGAAAAGTTGATGGCTACAGTTTAAAATACAGATACTTGCAGGAACTCACACAATAGTCGTAGTAGTAGTCAGTAGTATGAAAGCCAAAGTTTTAAATCGGTTTTTCCCCTTGATAACGGGGTGGCCGGACTTCACCTCACACTCGCAGCAAACCGCCCTTACTCCTCCTCCACTTCGCCCGATCAATGCATCCCCCATCCTTAACCCAACCCGCAGGCCCTACCTCCATTATACTACCGACACTTGTTTATTCCAAGTCTTCTTTAGACGTCCTCGCCTCCTCGAACCTCCCACCTCGAACCAAAAAGACATTCTCTCAAAAAACAACATGCTCGTCATCTTACTCAGCATGTGGCCACTGGGCCCATACAAAAGTAAACTTCGACAAAACTCCCCGGTCCACCGCTTTCTTTCCAAACCATCATCTGTATCAAGGCATCAGTTTCTTCCTATCCATCTACTTCACACACAACACAAGCTTACATCATTGCTTTCTCTCTGTCCAGTACCTCAGAATCCCCATTGCATTTTGCGCTCAGACAACCAAGCCTTGCAACCACAACCCTACATTCCTAACTTCACCCACCCAGACACACTCTAGTCCAGCTGTCACAACCACTAGCATCCACCACCCAATAAAGGTTGCGGTTCAGCTCGTCCTTTGTGGACACTACCTGACTTACCCGGACTCACCAGTAGTATCGTATTGTGAGGAGCAGGCATGAAAGGTGTATTGTTTCTCCTGGCCGTCTGAAATTTGAGCCATCACAAATCCATTTCATTTCCCAAGAATAAACAAACAACGCCGTTTTAGTGGTTAACCTCAATATTAGCACAGTATGTTATAGGGCTTTGCAACATGCATTATTGAGCCTATACCACTTTTCAAAACCGAAAGTTGTTTTCCCACGGTAATTGTGTGTGTGTGCAAGTGCAAGGCTATAATATCAAGTAGAGAAAACCCACTACACATAAATCAGGAACAAGACACCTTTAACCCACCCTTGGTACCCCGGTACGTGAACTCCGTCACCGATTCGACCTCAATCACAAAAACTTTTACTCCTGTTCCATGCATCACTCCAGCACCATTTCTTGCATCTTCCACACTCAAAATCTCTTGCCAAACACACTCTCTGCATCATTGTGCATCTCCATGGATCCATTTCCCACACATTCTCACACTTGTCAGTTAATTCTGCTGTCTACCATCTTCCAAACATGTAACATGGGTCTACCTTACTCACTAACCACCTCCCTCCTCCACCCCCCCACACTTCACCAGGCACTTTGTCAAGGTTTACCTCAGATCAATTACTCTCTAAAAGCCTTCCCATTTCCAAAACGGGTCCTTCAGTCCCTACCAAAGACATTCTAAAACCAAGTCATCATCTACAACGTCTCACTCATCAAACTTTCTTTGCTACTTTCTCAATGACTACATCAATAACCAATTGCAAAAAGCATTGGACGGCGAATAGTACATACCACCTTGATGCATATCCCACCTTCAACTCAAAACCCCTCTAAGACACCCCATCAGGAACCGGGGCCACTCTCTTTCTTTGCTCCTTCATACAAATCATCACTGACTCTCAACCCATCTGATCATCATGGTATCCCTCATTCCTCATACGCACAATCCATCACTTTCCTCTCCGGACCTTATCAATGCCTTCTCCCAATGTATACAAAACACATATACAGCGTCTTCCTTTAGCTCGATATTCCTAAGCAAACCTCCTCAAAATAAACACTGCATCTCTAGCGTACCCTTCCCTGGCATATTAAATTGCATCTATCCACGTTCCATCTTTCTAATATATTCTCTAGAAAAACCTCTCATTGCAGCTCACACCCACTATAGCTACCACACCACTCATTGCTTATATCACACCCTACCGGCCCCTTCCCTTTTTCAAAAATTGGATAATACCCACACTCTACTGCCCACCCTCCTCCGCGGACATCCCTCCTATGCGCATGCGCCCGCATCCGTCCTCCATCTAACACTCTCGGACACAACTGCATCATCACACCAACACACTAGATCTCCACTCGCTAAATAATCAGATCAACACTCACCTCTCGAGGAGGCTCACACAATTTGGGACAATGACATAGATCTCAGTGTTTAAAGCAATCTATGCATGGACTAACAAGGATTGGTGTTCCAATTTAAGCCTTTCCAGGCTAAAGGTATGCTCAAAACTTGTCATGATTCATTCATATTTTTTGTTGATTGATAGTTTAAGAACGAAATGTTTGCCCCCCCCCGTGAGGATAACAAAATACTTAAATTTGAGCAAAAAAATGTGAAAATTATTACACAACAAAGTTATGAAATTATCAAACACTTCACAATAAACTCCCTTTGAGGTAGGGGAAACAATTTTTATTTAACCAGGTCAGATTTGAGTTTCTCGACCCCAAAAACATATATAAGACAACTTACAAAGTGGCAATCTACACCAAAAAATTAGGTGATGAGTCAAAAAATACGCTATTTTGGCGGGCCATTTTGAATTTTGTAATTTAGCGACCGTCCAGAAATCATAGTATGGTTAACAAAACATAAAGGTCCATTTTTTGGATCTGACAGCGAATTTGGCCATAGGAACCCCAGAAACAACCAAGTTTAAATTCATTTTTCAGAAAAAAGTCACGATTTACCCAAACCCTATTCTCAATCTCAATAGTTGCCTGTGCACTCAATTTGTAATGTTCCTAAGATGCTCCTATTCAAATGTACAGGGGTCAACCCTGCACTTTCTGTGTGTACCAATTCAATGGGAGAATTCAAAATGAGCACTACAGACAAACTACCTGTAATAATGGCAATAAATCTTGAAAAAGTGCCCGTATGCCTAAAGTTTGGGAATCCTAAAACATCCATTTTTAACGACAAAACGCAATGTCCAATTTATGTAACTTCCAAATTCAGGTTTCTTCAAGCTCATTTACATTAATTAACAACATCAAAGAACTGAAAATACTGAAAAGGGGAAATTATGGGGATATGCTTCAAAATGCCACTTCTACCATAAAATTAAGGGACATGACACTAGAGGGTGCTGCACACTTTTTTCTTGGATCACCAGAAGCAAAATTTTTTTGTCATTTCATATTCAGATAGGGTTAATAAGAATACAAAAAACCGCCATAATGAAAATAACCAAAAAAATGTAATTTTGCCCAAATATAGCCCACTCCTATGTAATTAGATCAACTCTGAATGTGAATAAAAACCAAATTACACGTATTTATGTAATAAGTATATTGGTGCCCTGGACTGGTCAGTCAAGGAAACAGTTTTTACCAGTTCTTTAAATCTGTTTGAATGTCCATGACCAAAGAATGCCAGGGCAAAGATCATGACATCAGGGTCCCCTTTCCCCTCTTGATGGCCATTACCAACCTCAATCCTCTAGATAGTGAAATCACATTTGCAGGTCAAACATGACATCATGAACCTAGGCCTGTTGTTATATCGGGGGGTGGGGGGGCCCGGGTCTCAACAAACATGATCCAATACAGGGTGACTATTCCACAGGACATAAGTCTCATTCTTCAGTATTCTGGTATATCAAGGGACCCCTTTTTCTGCCACAATGTTGTTTATAGCATCTGGGTTTTTCTTTCAAAATTTTCTCAACTTTATTGCAAAATTAGTCAAATTTTCTCTAATCGGAAACCAAAATTTTCTAAAATTGTTGGAAAAATTGTCCCAAATTTCCTCCAATCTGAGCCAACACTTGTTCAAAAATTGCTTTTAAATGTAGAAATTTTGAGGGAAAAAATGCAGATTTGGGTTTAAATTGACCCAACCATTTGCATCTCTGGTATAGTATTGGATCCCTTTTTTTGCCAAAAAAAGTGGTATCGCTATGTGTACATACATCCAGAATCTCGGATGGCACGTACCCCTACCCAACACCAAACTTGAGAAACCCACCCCGGGCGCCGGTCATATGGGCGGTAGAAGTCAAGCCAGTCAATCTGGTGTTCTGACACTGCTTCTAATGCATACAGGTATTGAAGGCATAAGTATGCATGCCAAATGCAAAACAAGCACCAAGTTCCTTTGAGCCTATTGCAAACATCTTCCATGCATCTCTACTTAGCGCAAGCATCCCTGTTCTGCCTAGTAGCATATGTTATTCGTTAACCACAAATCAGACTGGTTATAGCAAGCAACGCAAAAATTCCTTGGTGGCATAAATTACAGAATCTAGTGGAGGCATAATGCTTACAGTATCAGTGATTTGATTTGATAAAGGTTGTCTAAAATAAAAAATATCATCTCAAAAAAAAACAGGATTTGTCAATGTATGATTGAGTGGTAAAATATACCTTAACATACCCTCCACAAGTGATTGAGACCAAAAGCAACACATTATAAGGACAAAATCGATATGGTCAGTCATACCTCCGACGTCGGCCGTATCAGGCCAATACTAATAAAAACAATTTGAAATGGAGATCTCAACATTGAACAATGAGCACTGTTTTATTGCTTTTCTGTCAATTTTTCAGTGTGAAAAATTCACTTATGAGAAATCCACAGACTGACTTTTTCGGGTGGAACACTGATAAAATTTAATATGTTAATATTGTGCTGGATGTTAAAATTCCAACTTCTGCGTCCCTTTTTATATAAAAAACCACATCTAACACAATTAAGGTGGGTCCCCATAAGAGGGCTCAAGAGTGACTTAAAATTGGAATGAAAAAATCATTTTGTCAATATAGATGGTAATGATAAAAATAATGTAAAACCCATGATATTGGTTTGTTGTCTAAACATTGCATGATCCCATGATGGTTAAGGGTTTCAGTATGTAAAAATCACAAAATATACAGTATTTTTTTCTTTTTCATAATTACATTTTGGAATTTTAATTTGAAAACCCTACATCCTAATTATTTTTTGCAGAGTATGAATAAGTCTGGTTTACTTTTAAATTGATTTCCAGCGCCCTGTGGGGTATTGTGATAAATGTTATTAACTAAGATATGGGATTTTTTTAACACAAATCTGCTAAAAATACCGGCTTGTGGGAAAATTGAATTATGTTCTATATGATTCTGCTGATTTGTACATATCTGTTGGCTCTAAACCATCCTGAATCATGTGATTGTTCAACAAATGCCCATATTTTGGTTTTCATGGTTTTTTATAACCATCTATTGACAAAAGTGATTTTATTATATTTAATCACTCTTGACCCAGCTATGGGAACACCTTAAACTTTTTCTGACATTTCCAATTCAATTTCTCCACAAAACGGGTCTTCAAAATGGGTTTGTTTTCTTTCATTAATGACAACGGCAGACTACTGTTTTGTCAGTCTCAAAAGGACTAAATATGGGCATGATATTTAAGCCCACTGACAAGCTAAATATCATTGACAATCATTTGCCACAAATCTATTTCTAAGCAAATGTGAATTTTGGTGACTTAAATATATAATTTATTACAATAATTTTCATGACATAATTTGATCTCTCTTTTGGTGTGTGTGTGGTTCCTTTTGTGTGGGGCGCGGGTGGGGGTCACACACGGGCCGGTGAAAGTGATTGTTTTTGAGGGCTGGAAGTGATAATTCTGAAGGGGGCCCAAATATCAAAATTTGGCGATTTTAAACCAATGTTGGCCCCCCAATCGCTGATTTGTCTCAATAATTTGGCTTTTTTGGCCCCCCCAAATATTACACAAAACCTTCATTTTTTTCAACTGGGCGGCGGGGGGGGAGGATAAGGTTTAAGCGGAGCGCAAGAAAATGCCCCCCCTGTGCCAAATGCCACTGGACCAAAATGGTACTAGATGTTATTTTTATTTTATAATACACTAATAATGGTAATAGCAGATTGCATATATTTTAAAGCCACTAAATTCTACACTACAAATTATAAGCTGGTAAATTTCAAAAACTATGTGCCTCAATGAGAATCTATATCTGGAAATGTATCCCCGACTGATGTCATATGTACCTTTGTTAATAGAAAACGGCAACTCTTTCTCGAGTACAGTGACGTTAGTGACGTTATTGAGTGGCCACCAGCAATCCCTTCAAAGCATTAATGGCACATTTTTGGAAAAGAGAGCTCTCCCAATTTTCCCAAAAAATTTTTGAGCATTTTGACAAAGTTTGCAGTGGTAAATGGCTAGTAAACTATAACTGTGAATGCATGGTTTAATGTCTATGTGTGCAAAACAAAAGGAATGTTGGAATTAGAATAATATCAGAGATTTCGCCGATAATAATTCGTACGGCTTGTTGTATTGATAAATGATTTGTCAAGAAATGAGGATTTTATGCGTGGTTACTAATATAAAAGTAATGATACAAACGTTTTCTTTGTAAAGGTCTCGAAAAACAGTTTAAAATAGCAGTTCAAAGACCGCCTTTAAAAGGCTTACTAAGTGTCTGTTTTTCACAAAGAAAAAGTAATTAAGGTGTTGATATGACCTCAAAAATGAATTAGAGACCAAATGGGCATTTTCAATGGAAAAAAAAAATGATTGATAGTGGCTTTAAATCATCGAGTACGAGGTGTGATGTGAAATCGATAGGTGATACGCACGCGCCGTTTTTTAAAGCCAGAAGTATGTAGCATGCGCACGCGAAATTACATGCCTGACCGTCGGTGAACGTCACTGACTGTGTTGCCCATTGGAAATCGATAGCGTGCTAACGCACGCGTTTTTAACGCCCAGTATTAGAGCGCACGCGAATAATACCTGCCTGACCCGTCCGGTGGACGTCACTGACTGTGGAAGATAAATGCACTATAATTAAGAAATAAAGGGTATAAGATGGTCATGTTAATGCAAGAATAATGTGTTTGAGGCAAGTAAAAACATGAATAATGGGCGAGGCGAAGCCTAGACCCATTATTGAAATGTTTTTACTGCTGAGGAAACATTATTCGGCATAAACATGGACATCGCACTCGTTATTTCTATTCTATTACCCAAATAAATGAAATAATAACCAAAAAAACTGGCAATTTCTTACTAAAAACGTAATAGTTGTTTACGTCTTTACTGCGAGCGTCCTGTCTACTCCACGTAAATGTTAGTGTTGGTGGTGACACGTACGCGCCAAAAAGAATGTGCTCTTTGCATCACGCATTAGGGCGTAATCGCAATCCATTATTGCAGAATAATGGGCAGTATAACCAATCAAAGAGCGCGCTTTTTGAATGGGGAGCAGAGGTAATAGAATGTACGGTAATAGCGAGGCTGTTGTAATGTATAACATCACCAAGGCTTTTAAGAACATACTATTTGAACACCAAGAAACCATATGAATCATGTTAATCCTCCATACTCTAAAACAATGAATAAGGGTACATAGGAACTAAGAATTAGTCAGAACTTTAAATTATGGACTAGAACTTCAGAACCCCTCTCCCTTAACATTCTCATTTCTAACCATGCACCACCACCATCACCATGAAATTCCTAATGTTAATATACAACCCAATAGAGTAGCGTCACAAATGATGGATCCCATTCTCGAAGGTTTGAAGAGTATTCTGTTAAATGGATCTGAAATCTGAAATTGTTGGTCAACCGCTGGGAATGCAGAACTTGAAATCAGGTCCAATCATGTTTTTAAATTAACACTATCAGTTGTCTTTATAAGGAGTTATAAATAGGGACAGTGGGTCCCAAAACAGTTGCCTCCGATTACTGGTCAGAAAATACGTGTGAGCAATAATTTTGACACCAACTTCCACCACATTAGGTTTTTGTCCCATTCTGAGACAAACTTTATTGCCCTTATGCACATCACACTACAGGTAATGAACAAGGTGATACGCCGGCAACACACAAGCTCCTAAACCCACATCCCCCAGCTGTAGTTGAACCGCAGCCTTGCAGTTTCAAAACCATAAGTACGTACATTATTTTTTAGCTTGTGTGCACCGGCCTCGCAGCCAAAAATGAAAATTAATTCCTCCTCGTTAACCCTGGCCACTACCTGCCCTATTGTGGGCATCCAATCACTCTTTGATTGGTGACTTGTGGAAGGTAATATCATGTATATGCAATCAGAATACTATAAGAATGGTGTATGGTTTACACAGTGAAGAGAATCACAGTTGTGATTGGTTACTCAAGGTTATATTCAGGGGGGGTAGGACACGATCTGCTCGATTTGGGCTTGGGGATTTCCAACTGTAATTTGGTGAACGCTACGTGCATTTACTATGGCAGTCGCGGTCATTGACGTTAACAAATCATCTCTTAAACCTTTGTTCAAAAGATCTTAGTATATCATGATAAATTAAGAAAAAAATATTGACTTCAAAATCCGTCGGGGTAGTGGATTAACCCCGCTGCAAAATAGTGTATTTCCAATACGGTCATTTAGTTTTAAATATTCGTGACCAGGCCTAGTCCTTTTAGTCAAGTCTGTGTGTACCGTTCGATATGCGTCAGAGCGCCCTCCTGCCATTAAGTCTTTGAAACAGACTACACCCGGATTTGATGCCGTTTGAATTTTGCTGTTGCTGTTAGGGAGTTGTGCATGTCCTACCCCCCCCCCCCCCCCGGTATATTTAATGTTTGTGGGCCTGTAATGACCGTCAATCTATCATAGGTGGCAGTACCCAAGGGTCCCAGAGAACTATGTACGTTCTATATCAAATCTGATATACATTTCTATATACAAGCTACATGTAGATAACAGCGTTACATCGCACGATGCAAAATAGGGGTGAAAGGTAAAATTAACAGAAATCAGAACCCAAGCACACAGAAATCAAATTGTTGAAGGTTTTCAATAACTATGGGATGGGGTGTTAACGGTTTTCTGTAAACAAAAGGTTGCATACCATGGCCTCATTACTGTGAACAGGCCGGCCTGTTTTTCCAAATCTGTACTAAACGGACTGTTGCCGCCAAAACGCCAGTGTTCACTGCCTGCATCATCGCTGATAAGTACATTGGCATAATTGGTGGTGTCATAGATATTGTCCAGATATTCTGTATTTGTATACATAGGAAAGAGAGGCACAAATCACAAACAATAAACACTTACTAAACTACACATATCTTGGGCTGAACACGATGGCGAAATACGCAAATTAACCACCGACTTCAACAGGTTTTGGTAAAACTATTATAATTTTTACTTTTTCCTTAATGTTTTTTTTACAGAATCTTGAAACATTTAAAGTTCATTACTATGTCCAAAATATTTGTTGTTCTGTGTAAAGTTGCAATGCAAAAATAAGGATAATACAAGAACTTGTAAAGCGCCTCTTGCCAAAGGATACTGGCGGCAAAAGAGGAAGAAAACGTAAAGCTAGAATGTTAAAAAAAAATTCATTACGATTGTGACTGGTCCGGTGATTAAAATGACTAAATTTGTCATCAAAATTGCCTTGAGTGCGCCATTTTTTCCTTACCGTCACCAGCGTGCCATTTGTCTTGTAATATTTGTTCGTTTAAAGTTTATATGGGCATTGCAGTGTACTGGGACCACGAACATGTGTACCACAATCCAATTAGCAATTAGGCTTCCTCGCCATCATGCAGTCAAAACAAAAAAGAAAACCACTTGTGTAAAATCAATAGACACTATTATTGCTTTGTTGTACCACACTGACCATTGAAAAAATCCAAAAACTGCAACTTTTGGTTTTTGGGTGTTTTGCGTCTTTTGGGTTCTATGCAGTCTTTCTGCAATCGCTTTTTTACAAGCGAGTGTTAAATGAAAGAGCCAATGACTTATGCACAAAATGTATATTTCGAAACTTTCAGGAATGGGTCTGGACTTTGGCACAATACGTGCATTGACAAACATGCCAAGATACTTTTTGTGCAGGTGATATAAATTTCCCTAAGTAACATTTTTCTCAATTTGATCTCATTTATGATCACAGAGTATGAACACAGCAGCAAAACAAGCAACAAAAATCTGATACCCTACAATGAAAGGCACATTTTCCAAAATCTTCAATGGACACTACACTCAAAAGGTTCCTGGCAAGGGGTACATTATACTATACATGGGTACCTCTTTACTTTCATATGGTAAAAAGAATTCGACTCAGTGAGTTTTACATTTTACTCAAAACCTTATAGCTACAATGTCGCACTTATTTTGTACTAAAAATGGATTGTGCTTTTGTGACTTTCTAAAAAATTGACTTGGGTCCATTTTTGGGGGGTGCCTTTTACTTGGAAGAAAAGTCAAAATGAACAATTTTCTTAGAGCTACACTATATTCACAGCAAGATTCCTATCCAGTTGTAACCCAGAGCTTAGGCTGACTCCATGGGTACTCTTAGCTTCTA
>JAMKCH010082348.1:0-25057 GCA_023653785.1 Ophioderma brevispina | reverse complement strand
CATGTCAGACAACAGATTTTCGCTGATCTTTCACACAATGGAGACCATGACAATGCATCAAAATCATCGTGCTCACGTTTCACGATTCACCCATTCGCCCTTTAAAATTTTAAGCCATTTTTATCACTCTTTTTGAGCATATGGATGGACCCATTAACTACATTGCGCAATTGTGTTATGGGTTGTGTGAGTGAACGAAGGTTAAGATGCTTTGATAGTGTTAGTTTTGTTTTCGGTAATAAGAGCGTTCTTTTATATGAGTCTACATGCTTTTCAGTGCCTACAGTTATCATTCTTGAAGAGGGTAATGTTCCTTATGAGCATTTGTTACGTTCTTCAAGTCTCTGAAGTTTTATATCACACAATAATAATGAGAGACGTCAAACGCCAAACCTAAAAAGATTATATAGAGCTGCTTTATCAAATGCTAAGGTTGGTAAAAGCCAATGTGCAAAGACAAACGACTGTGGACGTGTAAACACATCAAGAGGGTTCAAAATTACATTAAAAACGGCATCATGTCATTTCAGATAAAAAATACGAATTGCAAGCGTAAAAAATGTTTATGTGATTACATGACAAAGGTTGTCAGGAAAAATATGGACAAACGGGTGAACAACTTAACACACGTATCAGAATTAAAAAACAACGATACGAGATCCCTAGTACGACGCCCAAATCAGACTAACGTCAACACATCGACGAGATGTCCTAGAAATTCTAAATCGTATGCAGCAATTTCCGTAGTTCCACTATACAAACGTTCACAGTAATGACAAATCAAAGCTCCTTTGTATGGAGAGTCGCGTAATTGAGATATTCAGACCAAAACCTAATAGTGTTTGAATCCGTTTTATAAAACACGATTGTTTTAATTAGCATTAATTAAAGGGCACTTTTGTCAATTACGACGGAGACTGCGTAGAGTATAATGCACATACGCGTGCGTACTAATTATTAAACGCCCAAAGCGCAAACAAATCACAGCCACGCGGCAGCCGTACACACTTAGAGAATAAAGGTATGAAATTTTGGCGAACCGGTACTCTCTTCCGACGAATGAACCCAAGGCGATACCATTATTTATAAGTGGAAGAACGAGGGCGGAGGCCGAGTTCTTCCAAGCCAAAATAATGGTGTCGCCGCGGTTTCAATTCGTAGTAAAGAGAGTCCATGTTCCCAAAATCATACCTTTTATCTCATTCTTAAATATCGTTATAATTTAAGGGTATCTTTAACCCAATTTTCACGAGCTTTACGGCTTAAATACAACAAGAAAGGACTGCCACAACCCAGTGACAACAAGCGAACAACACGTTGAACGCAACGATCAGAAGCAAGAGACGCAACTAGGAAGGCGCGGCGAAAAGTAGCCAAAAAGCGGTATGGACGCGAGCGCTTCAACTAAAAATATACTTCAATACGCAGCGCGCGTACTAACTTGGGTTCAATTAAACGAATTAAAACCAGGGCATCAACCATGAAATTGCTTACATTTCACAGCAGTTTAAGAATAAGCAATAAGTTCTTTTGCTAAACATTAGGAATCTGAAAGAGTAATAATGAAAACTGCAGTATGTGATTTTTCTGTGTTATACAAATCCTTTATTTTGACTTTTAAATATATAAATCTAAGGATTTGGAAGAATTTTGAACATTTGACTATTATATATATTATATAGTCAAAAGAATCTGAAAGGTTAACAGAAACGACTGGGCTACAAATGTTCAATTATCTCAGGACTCACTGATGAGATATTAGATGAGTGTTTACAGCATTTGGAATGAAAAATTTGTGGGATTTTTGTTTTGGGTGATATTGAACCCTTTTATTATCTATTATGGAATCATTCTTCATGATTCAATTTCAATGGTTTTAAGAAAAAAATGTTCCACTCTAAAACATTCCTTTTAATATGATGTGCAAATTGATGGCGAGAAAGAACATCCAAACGGATATTTTTCTTAAAGTCCCTGATAGCTCACCAATAGTGAGACTTTTAACTCATTTCATCCACGTCATACTAAAATTAATATACCGTTCAACCTTCCAGGAGGAATTTGATCATAAATCAGTAACACATATTAGATCCAAAAGACTCTCTGAACTCAGAATATCCTCATCCAGAATTATCCACTTCAAATCTCCCCCAAACAATGGGGACATTATTACGAAAGCTCTTAGCATTGACAGAAAGGAACTATTAAAACCAAAACTTGAAAGGGAAGATAAAAATGTTCTTACATTCGTCCCACACACACAATCCCAAAATACCAACATGGGTAAAGTTAAAGTAATTACTGATTCAATCCACATGCTTAACAAAAAGCTAACACCATTTACTAATATCTCAAAAAGACGACGAAAACTTCATCATGAGTAAAAGGCCAATCCCCGAATTTGAAGAAATCTGAAATAAGCCTTGCGTACCTAAAACAAAAAAAGGTTGTAGCTAAAAAAGTGGTGATAGACGTTGTGGTACATGTACTCACCTTTATGAGTGAAACGTTTGTTTTCAAAAACCAAAAGCTAAATTCCAAATTAGGCCACACACCTGAATTGTAAAAGCAGAAAACTTTAATTTATGTTATGACATGCAGTGGCTGTGGTGAACACTAAATTGGCCAAACTGGGACCATAATTAAAGAATACGGGTTCACAAACAACAGATTAGAGACCCAAGTACTCGACAATTTCCTGTCAGTGTGAACATATTAAATGTGTAATAAAATTGCAAAAATACACAATTCACAATGGTTCAATTTTGAAAATCATGAAGATGCAAAACAAAACGAATAGCGACAGAAAATTGGCTTTATAAAATTGTTCAACCCCAATTGAATGGGCATCGTGTAAGCATATACGTGATGAGATTCGTAATATACACAGGACGCGTTAATTATGCGCTTTACGCAATGCGTGATGTACGCACCCTGCGCTTTACGCAATTTGTATTGTTTTATTTTCATTTGTAATTCTAATTCTCATTGCACAGCTGATGAGCATTAACTAATAAAATGCGACAACTGCGTATGCGGAAAAAATTGTAAAGTGTTTTTCCATCTTACTACTTTTTGACTATTTCACTATATATATATCTATATATATATATGATATACAGATATAATTTAATTGCCATTGTAATATATAATAGGGGGTAGCAGTTACCATCACCAGTAATAGCATATAATGACAGAGAAGGACGAGGACACTGCATTACGCAGAGCGTGCACGCGCAGTGCCCTCGATAAAGTTCTTAAACTAGGACTATCAAATATACACGAACCACCCGCCACATATAACAACTTGTTTGGACCACATAAATAGAAGTATATAGTTCAAACAAGAAACAAGGGTGCAGAAAAGAAGAAAGTGTTTGAAGATGAATGAAAATATAAAGGAGACGACTTTTAATGAAGGTAGAGACCGCTAGATAAAAATTATGGCAAATGATGGCATTAAGATGAAGCAATGATGATCAAGGGGATATGGATGGGGGTATGTTTTCGCTGCGTTTGTAATAGGTTTACTACAGCAAACGGAAGTGTCAGCATCCTCTAAATGGCTGGATATATGTTAGTGGAATTTAAAAAAGAATACACGAAATAATTCACAATCTTGTTTGGGAAGGAAATTTATTTTAGTTCACAACATTAAAATTGTTTCATTGTCATTTCTTTTGGAAGTGTATCATATAATGACTTTATATACTCTTTTCATGTATGTTGATTAGGTTATGCTAAAAAAACATGAATCTTGGTTCATGTAGGCCTATTTTATTGACTCCACGCGACGTCAATCATCTATTGAATCCACAGGACGTTAACAATGCATCTCTATGATTCTACGCGACGTCAATCATCTATTGATTCCTCGCGAAGTAAATCTATCTAGTGATCCAGGCGAAGTCAATCATCTATTGATTCCACGCGATTGTCAATCTTCTATTGATTCCAAGATTCACACTAAGCTGTCACTCAAAGTGGTGGAATGCTCTGTGAAGCTAATTCTGTGGATTCTCATCACTCATTTTCTCGTATATGGTGTTGCATCACGAATTGAATAACACGAATTGCTTTAAATTTTGATATACATGGGGCTAATCACGATTCTAAATTACAAATGGACTTGAAGTACAATTTGGCTCCAAAATGGACATGATTTACCACACCCCTATATGGGATTTCGAAAAACCAATCACAAAAAGATAATACGGAGTCAACGTTTTTACCTCCTATTTTTCCCTATATGTTTTAGGTAAAAAATTCCAGCTTCAATACGGAATAATAACAATGGGGTAAAAATTTTACTTTGTCAAAGCGCCTACGGGGCACTTACACCTAGGGTTCCTGCTTACAGAAAACATTTTAAAAATTACCTGTTTACTCAAATTTTGCTCTGGTAAATGATGAATGTTTCAACTGCATCAACCTCCGTCTCGCGCTCTGCGAACTATATAAATTTGGAAAATCCCTATCAACGGGCTAAAGCCGCGTCCATTCTCCGATGGCATGGCCGGGGCAATTTTGCCAAAACAGACGGCATTGGCGTCGAATTATGAACAGAAGGGCCAAACAGCCCGCCATTCCGAATAGCCGGGCGAGGTTTTGTCAAAACAGACGGGCTATTAGACGTACGAATTATTAAACATACGGCCGAACAGCCGCGGCATTCCGAATAGCCGGCATTTAAGCCAAAACAGAGACGGCTATGGACGTCCGTACATTGACTCAATGCAGTCGCTCGTTGAATTAGTGAAACAGACGAGCTGGGAATGGAAGCAAACAACAGCAAGACCCACCATTGTTTCCATGGAAAGAACTCCAAAATCGCAAATAACACCATGGAGCCTTTACAATTTTTCCATGATATAAATACAAAAATCTCAAAGTCCCCACGATTAATCAATAATACCCATGGAAAAAGTCATTTCAGAAATTAAGAGAATTACAAGGTAGGTCTAATTGTTATTAGAACGAAAATACTCAGAACCGGATGTGCAATCGATATGAGCCAAGCCTCTGACTGTCGTAATTTGTATTCAAGTACAATGCCAATGGTGTGTGAAATAAAAGACAACGTCTACACGCTCAATTTTTGTTTTGATATACGGTACCATTACTAACTGCCTGTACAATTGGCACTGAATTGGGAAAATAATGGTGCATATTTACAATCCACAAAATTTGAACCTCATAATGTCAGACTTACTCTCATATTAGACGTAAATAAACACGTTACTTTTTTAACATAGGCTCCTAAAGTCTGAGACCGATTGGGTTCAGCTCCTGTTCAGCAATATAACCATGAAGTTAATTATGCTATATTGATATGCCATTCACAAATACAGCTCACTTGAATTTTGGCCGCTTAACTCGGACATAATGAGGCGATTAAAAAAAAAAAAAAAAAAACCCGGAAGATTATAAATTATATCGAATTTATTCCGAAACGTGTGTCCCTCCTATAGGCAGCTGCAAAGTATACACTTAAAAATTATCAGTGTGGTTAGTAATTGTTACTCAAAAATATTATCATATATATCCCAATTCATATTTTCTTATAATACTCAAAATATTATTAAGTCTTTAAATTGTAACAAATACCTTATTTCATTTTAATAGGCCTATGTGTATACTTTACAGACAATTAACGGCTAATGTCTTAAAATGACTGACACATAATACCAAACAAGGCTTCGAGACCTCAAACCGCTTTTTTTTTCCTCTTTATCTTTCCCCCTATAATTGGACTACTTGATAATTTCTTGGAGTACTTGCTAAATAAGCACACATTAAACAATGGTAAAGTATATGGGTGTGAATTTTAATATTGATATACACATTTATGAAGACTAATATTCTATTCACCAGACTTGCCCCCTACTTAAAAAAATTGTGTTTCGGTACTTAAAGGCGCAAATAACGAAGATTTCACATACCAGGTTTCCCCAAAAAAAAAATAAAATCTTGGTTGTCACACTGATCATGCATTCTCCTAATCACTGAATTTCCCGTCTAAAGAAGTAACTGATAAAAATGGCTGCTTTGTTAAAATTTCTTGGAACAGTTAATTTCGCATTAAGCCTATGTTTAATAATTGAAGCAAATAAATCAACAGCTTTTTGGTTTTCATGTAAAAATACATTTCTTTATCTAAATACAACAGGTAAATCTATATAAACGTATTAAAAAATTTGACCCTATTATGGATGACTCACATCTACCTACTATCGTGCACCTTAAATTATAAGCTTTATAATCAGATTGTAGGTTTAACAAATCTCTTAAAGGAGAATTCAGGTTTAGACCATACATCAGCCTTTGAAATATCGAATTGTGAGAAGTGGGGTATTAGCCTAGCTGTCCATTTTTTGCATACCATCTCTGGGTTCTGATTTTTTGTTCCTTGTTCAGTTTAAAACCGAACCATCAGTATGTACTTCTAGAAACTATGTTAATTGGGTCCAACCACCCAATTCGATACAATCGGTTCAGTCTGCTGTCTGCGCCTTTGAACGTAATTTCTTGTGATATTACGCCCCGTTATGTCACTCTAAATAGTGAACCGCATTTGACAACGCCACATTTTTTAACCGTTAGACAGTTGACTTTATTTTATTCACACCTCATCTTCCAATTATACATTAAGACTACAAATTGAAGACGGGGTTTTATCGAATTATAGTGTTTAAACAATGGGAGAATTATACCAGTGTATATGCATATACTATTACGATACAACAAGCATCCAAATTTTCATCTATATAATAATTATATATCATTATTACGTGTGTTGTAATACAGTTAAGATTTGATAATTTTTAAACACAAACGATCTAGAAAGATAATAATAACATGTTGAAATAATAATCAATAGATTGGGAAGATTGTGTGTGGGAGATGCCATTAATATCAAATGAACTTTTAGATTGACCCCACCCAGTAGAAAGTGATGGGACTTATTGTGGGCCAAAAAGCACTATATGATGAAGACTACCGTGAACTTTTCTAAAGTAGAAAGTCTCCATGGTGAGAAAAACATGGCAGTTTATGGAAATAATTCCAAATTATAAAGGCGACCATGACACGTCAAATTGTCACATCAAAGTGTAATAAACGATTATTATAACTGTAAGACCTCCATGTAATACTATAGAATTCTAAATGGAAATTGACTTTACACTGCTGGGCTTAAAATAAAAACGATGTCCATCTGGTATCTGGCCGTTTTGGGAAACAAAACAACTCCAAAAAATTGTTTGCAAGCACCTACATTAAAGACACCATAGGCATATGATCTTGATTTCCATTGTAAGCCATAGGCCTACTGTATATAATTTTATTTTTTATTTCACTGTTTAATGAAATAATAATGAACAGTGTCAAATCATGTTTAGTAATTATATTTTTTGCTGTTATATGCCATCGTTTACTTACTGCAAAGTATGATTGTACCGTATCAGTGCATTCTGTAACAGGCCTAATGTCTATTTCACGTCAAAATAAAGAAAAGCTACAAAATATTGATTGTGCCAATTTTGTCCGAAAATCGCACTTGCGGTGACAAAAATTTCACCTACCAACTATTTAAATACTTACAGATTCTACAATATACCTATATAGACCCTTTTATAATGGTACTAGATCAGTTTAAAGGTAAGTGGAACTTAATGGATTCAAGTATTTGTTTTAATCAATTAAGTTTATATTTGCACACCAGAACCATTGAAATTTGACATGTCCCCGCGACAAACGACATTCAAAATTTAGCACTTTCGAAACAAAAATGTTGCTTTGCACATCACATCTCTGGACAAGGCATGTCTACAGGGAGGGTTTCTGTCGCTTCTGCAGAATTCAATCACTCAATTCATACCTAACTTTATTCATTTCAAGAATAGGAATAATTCAAAAAATACAAAATGTTTCCCCCTACACCTCGATTGTTCCAGTGCGTGAAAAAAAATATTGTTGTTCCATAAAATTGAACGACTAATAAAACCTAAAGAAAGCTATAGATCTTGGAAAATTTAATCGATGAGGGCCCAAGCAGTCCAGTCCCTAAATAGTTATGGTATTAAATTTTTTTACCTTCTCTAATTGGAGAATTTTTTTAAATCATTTGCGGAAATCCCACATTTTACCTAACATTCGTTCGGCTGTTTCGAGAACCCGCGGAAAAAAAGAAAAAAGGTGACATTGTTGAAAAGTTAATCGATTATGCCCAAGACATATTTCCCCACAAGATAAGCTAATCCAAATTTTGTCAAACTGCAAAATATCTGAGATATTTTTATCAAAGCAAGATGCATTACAGCAAAAATACCATAGGTTTCTAAGGTACTTGGCAATGCGCAATACCCCAAAATTCGATATCTCGACGCATCCAACATTTTGTATTTTTGACTTCAGATTTGATTCCTACACAATTTTAACCTAGAAAGCATGATTTGTTGCACTGTGACAGCCCTCCACATTTTTGAACACTTTTGGCAGTAAACCTAGGTCTAATCTGAACCGCATTTCGTATAGTATACTGGGATAAAAAATTAAGAGAAAGAAGAGCAAGGCATGATGAGACTTAAATAAATAGGAGCTAACATTAATAAAGCGTATGAATGCTAGTTTTGTTTTATAACGACCATGTGTTAGATTTGCACCATGCTATTAAATGTAATGTTTTCTCTTGAGTGAGATTACATTAACCACCTTCTGTATCATTAGTGTAATATGGTCTATTTGTTATGTCATGAAATGATTTGCAAAATCATACGTACATGTTGCAATTCGTTGATATAAAAACGTCTATAAGATTTTTTAAACGGCTTTGTCAACAATCTATGGACATTTTCCTATTCCCCTAAACATGCTAAATAGAAATACATGTATCATGAAAGCATATAATAAGAAACAATATATCTCAGGTCATGCTCCTCCCGCCGTTGCTAATTGAACGCATGGGTATTCTATTTTCCCTGGAGGTTTCATTATATCCCAGAAAAAAATCGAGAAAAAAGTATTTAATTCGTAGCCGTGTAATCATCGTGCTTATATTTAAACCGGTTTACACGCTAATAAATGCATTCATTATTGCTATACATAAGTTATGTCAACCTTTGCTCGTCATTAGTAATAATTTAAATTATATTCTATTATAATATATTGAAATGCACGGAAGACCTGGTGTAATAAAAAAAAATGAAGTTTCCCCTGACTCTGGACGTATAAAATGGGGTAACTTACACATTATAATACAAACCTTAAAAGACTGAAAAATAGACCAACGCGTCTGTTTGGCCAATGGACACGGCTGTTTGGCCAATTGACTCGGCTGTTTACGAACAGACGCACTATTCATACTGGAACTCAGAATAGAAAAAAATGTGGTCTTTGGGCTTTGGGTGAATGTTGTCCAAAAAACTGGAAGTATATCGAACGCATCGGCATCCAATCAATATAAGTGTATAAATGTAGTACATGCTACAATTATTTCAGGATGACAGATTTTTTTTGTTTGAAAAATACTGTTTATGCAAGTTTTGCCCGATGATTCCTAAACCATGAGAATCTAAGATCTGAACAAAGTGTGTATGTGAAACTATATGGCTGGTCCTAATTAATTTTTAATCCCAAGTTATTTGCAATCTATTTTCATATTTACAATGTATTTAACCTTTTATATTGTCAGGGGTCCATGTATAGTGCAACTTGTATCCCCACTGTAGCGTCAAGAACCACGATGGAAATAGTTATATGCGTTCATGGTATGAAATTTTTTGTGTTTTTAATCTTTGGTTTGTCAAGTGAAATGAAATTTAATGCTTGGGATACTAGTACACAAAACTCATAATTTTTTAATGAAAGGCGCGGTATATTTGCCCATTGTAACAATTATCATCGCCATAGGGACAATCAAAACACGTCAACACTAGAATACAGGTCGGGTTTTTAGAATTGTACGAGGGGGACATATTCCCACAAGAATATAGTATCACAAAATTGTCAAACTGCAAATATTTGAATTATTTTTATCAAGCAAGTGCAATTTATCAGCAAAATACCATAGTTTTCATGGGACTTGGCATGCGCACTTGTCTGCGTTCCATGTATGTTTTTTGTTTTTAAATCCCTTGGTTTTGTCAAGTGAAATTACATTAAATGCTTGGATAACTAGTCACAAAACTCATAATTTTTAATATCATCCGGACAATAGGGCCCTCAAAACCACTTCACCACGTAGAACCAGGTCCGGGTTTTTAGAATTGTACGAGGGGATCTTGGTTTTGGATAGGGCTGACTCCGAGAGTCTGGAGGTATCTATCTTAACCGATTTTGCCAAAAAAGGGACCCCTAAAGAAATCCAAGTACAAACAGGATACATTACTACACTTGATTGCATCATCTTTTTAAACCGTATCACAAGGAAATTAAGCCGTCCTAGATTTGTGCCAAATTTCACACAAATTTGCCATTTCTCACGATTTCGACCTTTTTTAGCAACACTGCAAAAAGCTAACCATTGCTATACCAATATTTACATTAGAAAAGGGTAAAAATCTTTTACATATGTACCAGAAAGTTTTGTATCTGTAAAGTGCAGATAGAGACCTGCTGGTTTAAGTGCACTCAAAGGCACCACTTATTATTAGTATTACTCTATGATTGCCAACATTCGCACAAACAAAAAATGTTAAAAACAAGATAACCATAAAGACATGTTAAACAGGCTTATTTTCAATGAGGCCCAGGGTTTTTTTCTTTTTTTGCATGTAATGAAATACTATGTAAAATCAAAAATGTGGATAAAAAAAAACAAAACAGGAACCCATATGCCGCATGTGCATGCTGAATCATAGTCCTTAATAAAACGTCCTGTTATTTAAGACTAACAAGTAAATCGTTGGCATGGTTTGAAAGAAAGTACGGGAACAAGCAATCCTAGATTTGTTCACCTTTATATTGATTGACTTTATGACCTAATGGCTGCTTTAAGGGTTTTCCCGTTTTTTTTCTTTTCATCTGTATGTAATGCTTTTGGGGGATTTTCGCGTGACTGTGTGATGGTTCTGCTACCCTTCCTGTTTGCCTCCGTTTTGCCCGCTGTTAGTCCGCGCTGTTTGGCATTCTGCCCGTCCCTTAGGTCCGTCTGTTAGGCGTTCTACTCGTCCATTAGGCCCGTCTGTTTGGCTTTCTGCCCGTCATTAGTCCGTCTGTTGGTCCGTCTGTTTGGCCCTTCTGTTTAGCCCGTCTGTTTGCAATTGGTCCCGGCTGTTCCAGCGTCTGTTAGCATTTTTTTTTTTTAATTTTGGGAAGTTTTACACTAACTGCACTATGCGTTATTAAAAGCGACACCCACTATTTGATTGCAATGCGATCATAATTTCGGTCTTGTACCAAAATTTTTAAGGTTCTTGTTTTATATAATTTTTAACGTTTATTTCCTTTAGAAACATGTTTCATGATCAACTGTTGTGTATAGAGATTGCAATGCCTAATTATTTTGAGTCTAATAATAACATCCTTAAATCATTACACTGATTATCAAGTTGATAATATACATCTTTCTGTTTAAAAATGATATCAAAAGATAGATGACACATTAATGTTTGACAAAATATCAGGATATAATATATTAATTATGTATATACCCAAAAGTGTTCTAAAGGAACATTGATTGGAGGTAAATAATAAGAGAAAAGTGAAGGATCCTACACTCACTTCAAACAAAATTTGTTATTATATAATCATAGAACATAAATTGAATATGACGAAGATAGCGTATAACAATACAGGACCCAGGGTAGACGACGAACATATGCATAACAAACTCAGACCCGGGAAAGATTGTTGATCACAACAAGATTGCATGTTGATATATACACCATCTCTATAACATTCTGGTCCGGTGGTGGGGGGCATGGCCACTTGAGACCCTTTTTACGAGTTTTCTTGTTTACGCACCATATCCACTTTTGAATACACGTGCCCCCCCCCGGATTCCGGTATATTATGTATATGTTAGTACGATCTCTCCACTCACTTGCTACTTTTTTAACAAAGCAAATCTACGTTTATACATGCCGTTTTCTATATGTAGAGAAATCAAGCAATTTAAGCATGAATGATTGGTTGGAATTTTGTAACTATTTTGATTATCATGAAGAGGCCTACAACAATTTCATGATAAAGTGTTCGATGCTTCATTGTTCAATGTTCATTGTCCAGTTAAAGTCACGCATTCTAACGTAATTCACATAAAACTTGGTTACTAAAGGTTTATTTAAATCGATCAAACTAATAAAATTATATAAATATATCCACTGCAGCTACATTAGAAAACAAAGTGAAATACACCCAACATAACGACACATTCTTTACCACCTCCTCGTCTTGCCAAAATCACATCTTACAACCAAAATCGAAGACTTATGACTAGACACGTCAACTAATTTCAATTACTAAATGTACTTTTTTTCTTTTATTTTTTTGTTACATATAGTATATATGTATCTCATATGTAAATTCAAAAAAGAAATATATAAGTATATTCTTTGTTTTAATTCACTGTATGAGAGAACAAACAAGTCCCTGCAATGTCCCGTCTGCCTAAGTTGCCGTCATCATTTTTGACCTACTACTCACCTTCTATTACGCCCGCAGTTTTGCTGTGTTTATTGTTCCGCTTTACGCTTACCAATAGCACACATCAACTTCAACTCCGGTAAAGCTTTTACCTCTTTGTTTTGATACCCTGATGACCGATTAAAATTTTTCATCTTGATAGACTATTCCTTCACCAAAACCCCGTCTGTAAAGTGTTTCGCGCTAATATTTATTCCGGTTTTGAAATGAAGAGCTAAAAACGTGATTTTGTCTTTCATAGAATACTATACTATGTAAATTCTAATTGGTCGACCAAAATAGAGCATGTTTTAGTTCATAACCTCCAAACCAACATCCTTTAGCCCTAAGGTTTTCACAGGATAAATGAGAACAATAGTAGCTTCTTCCGATAAAACCATTTTTTTACACAACTTCTGTTCAAATCTGGGGTGCCCGGGGAACGGAGGCCAATAGCGATCGGACCATGTACCTTCACTATGGTAATTTAATGAATCTAATGTGTTTGGCATGGTATTTTTTATTACACGAGTAATCTTTTATAAACTGTGTTAATTTATCTCTGTAGTAATGTAATATTTTAATCTTCCTAGTTTAATGACTTTAATGTTCCGGTTTGGTTTCGGTAATTTTGGATAAATTGTATCCATGGAATTCCTCATGAATACCTTCGGAAATGATTTACAAAGAATAGTTTAACTAATAACTTAGTATAACTATAATGTAACAAACTATTGGGTGACAGTTCACTAAGTGACAATACCTAAGGCCTGAATGATTACATTTGATAATTAACCGTTCACTCTAATAATTATAAACTAATTAATTAAAACTAACAAGGCTAGAATATAATCATTCTTAATTGGTTGATTTAATTCTCATAAAAATTGTCACCATTGCAACGTGAAACCAAGAGTGAACATTACGCATCGCAAAATGGGGTGCAAAATGGCAAAATGC
Organism: Ophioderma brevispina; assembly: GCA_023653785.1. Classification (NCBI taxonomy): domain Eukaryota; kingdom Metazoa; phylum Echinodermata; class Ophiuroidea; order Amphilepidida; family Ophiodermatidae; genus Ophioderma; species Ophioderma brevispina. Next base: position 11,473 of record JAMKCH010082348.1, on the reverse strand, counting down.
GTGTTGGGCGGCCAAGACAACTGACAGACCTCTAATATTTTTGATATGCAAAGACTATCTGATATATTTGGACGTAGCACGAAAAGTAGCACAGAAAGAGCCCCATATTTTTGTCCGCAAAATTTAGCTAATTTGTGCGATTTTTATTTGTCGAAAGGTTTCCAAGTTTCATGACATAGTGTTTTCGCTATTTGCATAATCAAATCAATGTGTGTTCCGTACTTACAAAATATCGTCAGAACCCATTACGAGGCCTTTGCCTACCGCCCTAGTTTTTCCATCAAAATCAAGTTTGCTCATATATTCGTATCTACACACTCTCAGCTACATTTTTACACCACTTTTAATTCTTCAATCAAATACTACCCTAGATATAAACATGATCAAGCACCGTGTTAATATTACTTTTCACTGAAAGGTATCCCACACTATCACCGGAAGCATTTAGAGGTCGCTACCTTTGAACATAAATGACCATGTCCATTATTTACTTTTCTGATTTTATCATCAAGACATATGTGTGATTAACTACATAAAAAAATCACTCGATTTGGTCTAAAACGTTTTGAGTTATGAACATTGTTTGACGGTACCGTCACCCGATAATTCGCCAAGCATCGTCCTAATTACGCCCGTAACTTACGACTTGCTGTTTTGCCCGAAATATCTTTTACACACAGCTTCAAATACAATCACCAAAAGTAACAAATAAAATGAGCTCTGTCCTAACCCTTGCCCTTCCCTTCCCCCCATCCCTCCCCGACCCCCCTCCACTCGGACACCTGTCACAAACCGTTTTGCATTTTCTGAAATTTACATCGATTAGGATCGTTTTGGGAGTTCAAGTAGATTCAATTTTTAAAAATTGTAAAAAAAAAAATCAATTTTTCTGTCTTCATTTGCATTCGGCATCTCTTTCTAAATCTGAGCACAAGATTTTGAGCAAATCTAGATCATAAAGTAGCCAGTTTCGCATATTTTTTTTTCTGGGAATTGGGTAAAATTTGAATCTTGCTCATACACTTACTAATTATTTTCTAAACCTCCATTACATAAACGCATACAACGGCCCAAAAAACACGGCTATCAATATCCCCGCTACCACCAATTGATTAAAAAACAACGCTGCACACAAAGCGCGTGCCACCAAATGATGCCGATTCAAGATGATAAGCCACTATTCAACCCAAACCAGCAATTAGCTGCCAATTCAAGTCCCGTCATCTCGACACCAATGATCTGAATTTAATGCAGCTCCTAATTTAGTTTTTGTACATTTAATAAAATGAGCACGATTTTAAGCTTTACTTCACCTCTTCTGATATTCTTAATACATGGATACTTTTGCTCATTTATCCTGTGTTGACTCTTATTTTGGCCATTTTGGGATCGTTGAATATCCACATGTGGATATGAACGGGGATCGTTGATATACCAACAGCAAGATATGCAATTAAAAAAATTCGGTGAATATCCAAATGACTGGATATGAACGGGATCGGTGACGTGGCGGAGATACACATTTTTTCGTGAATATCCACATGTGGAAATACACAAATTTTATACGCGAATACCCCATGCGGGAAATACACATTTGGTTGGGTGAATTTCCACATGTGGAAGTTCGCGGAGATCTGTGAATATACTAACATGCCGGAGGTACACATTTTTCGGTGAATATCCACAGGTGGAAATACAAGCGAATTGTAGCTAATATACACATGCGGAATACCCATTTTTGGCGAATCTCCACATGTGAAATTCGCGGAGATCTGGGCATTCCATGCGGAAATACACATTGTTCGGGGTTGACTATCCACATGTGGAATTTCGCGGAGATCTGTGAATATACAACGTTCTTAAATACAACATTTTTTCGTAATATCCACATGGGGGAAATACACGAATTTAAGAGCGAATATCCACATGCGAATTACCAGCTGATTGGTGAAATATCCACATTAACAGAGGAAGCGGATATGTTTAGTTTCCACAAATAAGAGGATGTGGAAATACACACTTTTTCGGTGAATTTCCACAGTGGAAAACAAGCGGACCGGTGTTTCCACATGTGGAAATTCCAAGAGGATCGGTGAATTTCACAATTTGAAATACACAAAAATCGGTCCCAAAAAATAGGTTCAAAACGTAACATACCCAAACCTCATATGTACCTTTCGGGAGCACCAAAAACTTTATAATTTGGCTGTAATTCCTTTGCACAAGAAAGGTTTTCCTTGCTAAATATATTGAGATAATTATTCACTTCAATTCTGAATAAATTGCCATATGGATTGTGATTTACTATCATATTGGGCTTGAAATACAAACTAAACCGATGTGACCGAAATGCACATGAGGTTTTTAGCACTGGGGCCCACGTTTTACATTATGAGGTTTTGCATTTATGACCTCTGTTTTGAAAAAAGATGATTAAAATGTATACAGAAAGTATTTAACGGGATTATTATTGACGTTTCCTTAGAAACTGGTAACTACACGAGATACATGACGTGGAACAAAGGAACTTGAGGTTATTAAAAGTGTTAAGAAGGTTGCGACGCGGTAATTTTAGTACTGGGAGTTTGCGGTGGTGTCGTCGTAGTATCAGTGATCGCTTCAGTTTCAGTGATCTCTTCTATTCAGTGATCGCTCCCATTCACTCAGCTAGCGGGAGCCCGCGCGAAGCGCGGGCCCCCTCTAGTCTATAATTATTAAAACGCAACTTTTTATGGTTAGCGCCACTATTGGAAATTTCCACCGCGTTTCCTCCTTTTTTCCATCGTAGCCACCGCCAGTCCTCGCCCATCATAACGTTGCTTTCACAGCGCAGCCGTGCGTATTTATTTAAACACTTGCTGATTTGCACCGATCAAAATCAGAATCAGAATCATATTTATTGAACATTCACTAACACATAGTACAGTCAATTCAAACACAGAATTACATCACTGGATTACAAAATTTCCTATTTTACCGGTACAAGAGAAGTGTTTTTATCACAGTTACGTGCAATAAAACATGAAATTAATAAAATTTGACACTGATGTAAGAACATCATTGTTCAGTAGTCACCCATACATGTAAAAGTATCCTATTAGAAAGACTATCAAAGCTGTAAATCTCACTTAACTCTTTAAATAACGTGCGCGTTGAGAGTTATCCTTCGTAACATTTCATACAAAATGACATTCATCATTCAATATCCAGTAAATCACACACCTTACAAATGTCGCTCTAGAGGGGAAGTTTTTCGGTGAAAAATGACGACTTTCTCACATAATGGTGTGAGCACTAATTCTTAATTTGGTAAAATTAAGTCTAGCAGAGTGGTCGTTTAATAACTGAATAATAATTTTCAAAGCAAGTCGTGTTTAAAAACGCATAGGTTCTGAGTATAGGTTGAGATGTATATGATAGTGACTCAGTTTTCAGTTTCAGTTTATTTACCAGAATGACTGATATTAAACAATAAAGTATAAAATACATTGTAGGTGACCGCAATGAGCAAGCTCGTGAATGACGGCCACCATATCACAACGACAAACATTAATAACATGACGTATATCAGGGTGTCAAGCCAACAGGACGAGACGGTGCATAGAATGTTGGATATCATGTACAATTATAATAATTTTAAATACATAATATCTTTGACATAAAATGAGAGACATAATATGTTTTGGCAGATACTGTCATAAGCTTAAAACCAGAATATTTCTTGTAATGTTTCTTAAACTGGGGAAGAGTACGAGAATGTTTAATATTATCCGAGATAGAATTCCATATATAGGCCATGAGGGAGTATCGTATTCATTGCCCAGATTAGTGTAAAGTAAGATGGCGTATGAATGAGCGTCCTTGTGGCATAATTGATAAGAACATTCATCTCGAAACATATGTTTTTAAAGTTTATAGGAAGAACGTTGTTGAGAAACATAAAAATCGCCTTCTGCATGCTATGGGTGCATAAATGGTAAGAGCCTTTACATTTTTGTTTAAATAAGGTAAGGAATGAGCAGCAGTGGGAACCAGTTTCATAAATTACTTTCTTTTGCTTTTTTAATATAGTATTCAAGTTGCAGTTGTTTCCATCAGCCCAAACATATTGCAATAGTTTAGTAAGTAAGGAAGTACCAGGTGGTATACAAAGTAATAAAGAATATATGTGGGAGACAATGTTTTAATTCGAAATAAATACCAGTAAAATTTAGAGACTCTGTTACGATGTAATTAGTGTGGATATTCCAAGTAAGACTTCATCATGAAAATGCCCAGAAATTTGGTGTCATTCACTAGACCCTTTTACTTTCATTGTTATCATTCGATACTGATATTGTGATATTTTCTATTGCTGTATTTATTTCTGAAGACAATATATTTGTTTTATTAATATTAACGACATTTTGTTGATTTAACTGCAAGATGACATTCCTGAAAGTTCATTATTTGTTATGAAAGAGATTATTAAAATTAACGATGGGATCTAATTAAATTGTATCAATCAGCAAACATATCAAAAGACATCTTCGTTGATGAATAAAAATCTCATTACGTAAATAATAAAAAAAGAGTGGTCCCAAGATAGAGCCCTGTGGCAACCTTACGGACGTGATTCGTATTGATTTAATTATTCTACGAACACATATTGAGTTCTATCTGTTAAGTAGTTTTTGACCCACTCGAGGGCTTACACAAACCGCGGACACCATAATATCGAAGTTTATAAAGAAGCATGTCGTGGCGGATGGTGTTCAAAAGCCTTCGAGAGGTCCACAAAAGATACCCAAACCATGATTTTCTTGTCAAGAGTAGTAATAATTTCATTGTATGCCTTCAAACTCCATATAGGAGGATAGTTTTTACGAAAACCAAATTGACGGTGGGGCAGTAAATGAATAACAGCGAAGAGAAAATTATAAAGTCTATTATGAAATTAGTCGTTCAAAATTTTAGAGAGGCCGGAAGACAGAAATTGGACGGTAATTTTTTGAATTCATTGGCATCATCAGATTTGAAAATGGAATAACTTTTGCAACGTTACGCTGATTATGAAAATACCAGTTGTTATTTGAGAATTCAACGTATGAAGTAAAGGGACAGCAATGATATGTTTAACCTTTAATGATACTGTTTTTCTTTCATCAATCCCTGGACCATAGTTGGATTTAAGTGTTATTTGCAGACCTCATAATAATCTCATCATAATCACGGTTTGAAAAAACACAAAAGTTCAATGGGGTTTCTATTTTATTCAATAATCAGTAAATTAAACACTCGGAAGTAGGGATCTTACATGCCTGATCGGGGCCTACATTTGAAAATATATTAAATCCATCATCAATTGATTTGGGATCTGAACCGTCCATTGTCATTTATTCTAATATTCGATGGGAGTTTCTTTTTTGGTGGGCACTCCAAGGATCGACTTATTATCTTCCAAGTTTGTTTATTATTATGTTTGTGCCATTAAATTTTCTTTGAATACGTTTTTGGAATTTTCGAATTAGAAGGGTAGGACATACGGTATCTTGTACGTTTAGTTTTATTCGCTATAGTTGGAAGACATATTTTTTATAAAGTTGGATCTTTGCTTTTAATCGTTCAATATTGTAATGTTTTTATCCAAGGTTTACGAGGTATTCCGTGATTTGAATTATAATTTGATGGTACGACGAGGGAAACTAGTGTTATAAAATGTTGGTTATTTATTTTTTAATATTGTGTTTGTTTTTAGTTTTAAATCTTTTTTCAAAACAAAAGACCAATCCATTTTGAAGATTATTTGTAAAACATTGCTTATTTCGCTGAGTAATGAGCGAACGGTCAGGCTATTATGGTCAGACTGCTTTAGCTGAATAGATTCGTAATTTTGAAAAATGGGTAGTGATCAGTAAGATCAGTAAGAAAGATCCCAGAGTTTATTTTATTATGTGTTATAACATTTCGTGAAGATGTTGTCAAGACTGGTTTGCATGAGTGATACGTAATTCTTGCGGGCCTATCGATGAGAGGACATATTATTCATTTGAAAAACATAAGAAAATTCGTTGATATAGGATCCGAGTTATAATTGGAGGAGGTCCATAATTTGAATCACCCATCTGTAGCAATGTTTGTTTTTCATTAGTAATGTTTGTAAGACAATTTGCTAAGTCATACAGAATGCTTGTTGATCAATCTATGTGCACGATAAATATTTCCAATTACTATGTTCTTGAGCTTATATTATTATTAATTACCTCAATGAATATACGATTCATAGTGGTTATTCCTCACGCATTTCGTTCTTTTATAAAATAAATTAAGGTCATGTCTTATTTATAAGAGAGGAGTTGTAGTATAAAGTGCCCAACCACACCACTAACGTCACACTCTGTAACTAGGGTATGGATTATGTATAATTATCAATATGACTTAAGTTAGATTTGTCCCTTCTTTGACCAGGTTTCGGAAAAGCAATTACATAAAAATGCATGTTTAAGATTAGATAGCAAAACATGTATGGAATCATAATTTTTACTTAAACTTCGTGCATTATATATGAAGCATAGAAAACCCCCCGTTTAGCTGAATATTTGCCAAGTCAGTTAAGGAGTCATACACGTACGAACAGGACTTGTTAATATTAAATTCACTTAAATATTCGTTACAATTTATTACAGATTGTAGAGCATCATTATAAAGATGAAGGATTCAGTTTTAAGTTTAGAAATTGTTAAATTCAACCTCGAGTTATCAACGAGTGAAGACAACTTAAATTCATATCATCCAAGTAATGGTTGAAAGGAATAAAGTCCCAGTCCAAGGGAGAGTAAGCAGAAGGAAGGAGGTGGAGATATTTGGAGTGGAAGTGGTAAGGAAGAGGTGAGCCTAAGAGTGAGGTCAAGGAGGAAACACATAGGTAGACAGTGGAAGGAGGAACGGAGTATATAACAGGAGGGGCTGAGGGGTTAGGTATGGTGGAGGTACAGTGTGCCGGGGATCAGGGGTCAAATGGCTTGGAGACGGAGGTGTGGGGAATGGGTTGTGAGAGCAGGGGGGTGTGGGAAGAGCGGAGGATGGAGGAGGGAGTGGGAGAAGTAGTTGAGTGAAAGAGTTGAGTTGAAAAATAACCAATTTTCACACACTATCGGTATGATATACCACGCATATATAATTTAACACTTACGACGTACAAGTAGCTTTACGTTGATGAGGGTAAAATATTCTTAATACAAGTATTAGCATTTGATGTAAATTACTCTTTGCCCATGAAAAGCCACACTCAAAAGTAAACACCTAAATCACTGGAATACGAGATTTGAACAACAGGCGGGTTGAATCAATTTAATCGATTCAAAGTGGTCAAAGTACACACCATTGATGGACAAGCAATCTGTTTGATGGCATTTAGAGACTACGAGGGATCCACGAAGTATTTTGTGTATTTTACTACCAAAGCACATTATTATAGAATTAGGAAGGATTGGTATTTAAAAGTAGTGAATGGCCACGCCCAGTAATAAAGACCAATATGATGTTGTTATGTCATTTTAAACCAATCAACGATTCCACGTCACTTCTTTTATTGCCTGCGAATCCATACCTGCGAGTGGTTATGGCCCATAGTATTAAAACTCTAACAGATACACTTGCCCAGTGTGTAATGTCAGTCAGGCCGACTTATTTCAGGATACCAGGCCCTAAACATTTTTAACAAACATTGCCTGTTAACTGGCTAATATAAGTGATCCGAGCCAACGGCTATTCGAGAGGGCACAATATAACCAAATAAATTTCATCTCAATATCCAGTAAATCACACACCTTACAAATTCGCCGTGAGAGGGGAAGTTTCGGTGAAAATGACGAACCTTTCTCCAACCATAAGGGTGTGATGCACGAATTCTTAATTTGGTAAAATTCATTCTAGCAGAGCGTTTAAATAACTGCCATAAATTTTCTAAGCAAATCCTTTGAAAACGGCAATGTTTCTGATTTTAGGTTGAGATGTATTTATATTGGTAGACCAAAGACGTAATATAAAAATTATTACGGACCAGTATGAATAGTACTAAAATGTTAGATTTGTTACAGATATTGGGTTGCTCCCAAATATCAATCTACCTACCAATCATTTTCTGAGTACTCTCTGAATATATGACGACCAAGTAGCATTGTTAGTAACACATGCAATTTTCTAGATCCAGAAGTGCATTAACAACAAGCTGTTTACTTTCTGATAATCAGAGATTGTTTAAATGCCACCATATTTAATGAATTACATCACATTGGTATTAAAAATGGGTAAACTACCTAAATCACCCTGACAAGCAGTCATCGTTGCCGTACGATGACACCAAGAATTATTTACAGAGTTTATCTGCCGTAATTTCCCCTGGCTTCTTATCACAAAGAGTTGTAAAATTTACGGTCATTATCAAAATTTTTTAATAAATATGGGGCCCAACCTCACATCCATAACTCAAAATTGGTTGAATGAGAGACTCAAACAGTTTGAAACTGCATTTACTGGAATTATTATATAAATTATCCCGAATCTTAAAATAAGCTTTGGAGCTTTTACACTTCCAAGTCTAACCATAGCCTTTTGAAAAGATAAGGGGCCTGAAGGGGTAAAATAATCCTAATAACAATACCATTTACAATTTTAGCATGACATTACCATAATGAAAGGAAAAATTATCTAATAATACGACCACGTTTTTTAAAAAATCATAACATTGGATTTATCATATTCCAAAGTTTCCATCTTTTTAACAATAGCTATACAAATTATTCAGAGCACATTGGAGGCCCTCTTAGCCTCTTTTAGATATTATAATCAAATCATCTTCATAATAAGACAACTTAACTTAGAATCGTTAATATACTGGTCACAAAAATCAGTAAATATTTCAGGTAGTCCTACAGAATAAAGATTAAATAAATGGACTAAGAATGCACCCCTGCTTTACACCACAAAGTAGTAAAATCATCAGTAATTTTGTTAGCATTTGCTTAATGGCAAAAGAAACAGAGTCCATACATATCATGAATAACATTAAAATCTACACCAATACCATGTGAATACATTTTAGAAAGTGGCACCTGCGCCCCGCAATATGCAAAATCGGCAGAAAATCAATAAAAACAAACAAAAAGATGAGATTTGGTGCCTGGTTGATGTATTTATCGATCAAGTCTTTAAGCACTCAAAATATGCATCACTTGTACGTGAACCTTTTCTGAAACTCAATTTGATTTTGTGGAATAAATTATTGTTTTATTTGAAGAAACTAAGCGATTGGTTGCAAAACAATACAGAACGTTTACTTAAGTTGCTAGAAACGCAATTCCTCTATAGTTCTTAGCCATATTGGTATCACCCTTTTTATGTAATACTGTCAATGTACTTACGACGCCAAGCCAGAGGGAATTTACCAGTTTTTAAAAAGGATACATTTAAAGATCTTAGTAAGGGATAGGCCCCCAAGAACATGAATACCCTCTTTAATCATTCATCGTATCCATCGGTACCTGAGCTTTACCCCTTTTTAAATGAGACGCTGCATCAATAACCTCACTTAATGTATATCATAATAAGTTCCTGTTCAAAAGAAGTACAAGTTTGATCCTTATTACCTAATCATAAATTGCATGCTGTATGAGAAAGGTTTCTGTTCATAAGGCTCGAAAAGTGATCCCACCAATCTTAAGCAGAAAGAGGATTATCAGTAGATGACTTGGCCTTTTCACAGAGCGAAGAGTATATCTTGCCAAAGGCTGTTGTCATTTTTTTCAACCTTTTCTAACCTAGAAAACAATTTATCTCTAAATAAAAGATCTCTTAACAATTTAGGAACATCTCTATTTAGCCTTCATTGATTAGGACAAGCCGTTGGATTCAGTTGAGACACAGTCAGTACTACAAGCATTACAAGACAGGGATTCATCAGAAATACATAGAAATTCTCAAGAACATTTACACTAACTAACTGCACTACCACAGTTAACTGCAACAAACAAAGTGGGAAATGAACTCAAGAAAAGGCGTTCGCAGACAGAGACACAGTTTCACCCAAACTCTTTACAACTTGTTTGGAGAGTGTATTCCGCTCACTGACTGGGAAAGCAGAGGAAATAATCATAATGGAGAACTGTTTTAATCTTTTGAAGGTTTGCAGATGATAACATTGTAATCATTGGGGAGCGCTGAGTGATGTAGAGGATATGCTCAAGGTACTTGCAGATGCCAGCAGACGTTGCGGACTGAAATGAACCTGAAGAACACAAAAGTTATGACCATTCACTGGTAAGCCAAAAGACCTGTCACTGTAAATGGGAACAAATTGACGAAGTAGAGGAATACATCTATTTGGGGGAGAATTCGCCTGAAGGAAAATAGTCAAGAACAGGAGATAAGGAGGAGAATTAGATTGGGTTGGTGCCATTATGGGAAACTGAGTAATATCATGAGAGGAGAATTACCAATGAGTCTAAAAAGGAAGGTATTCAACCAATGCATTTGCCAACACTAACTTACGGAGCCGAGACCTGGGTCACTGACCAAATAGTTGGAGAAAAAATAGGTAGCACCACCAACATGGAACACAAAAATGCTTGGAATTACCTATAAATCAGAAAACAAATGTTTGGGTAAGGAACAAACCAGTCCAAGACCTTCTGGAAATCATCAAGCTAATACGTGGAGGGGGCAGGACACATACAGCAGGAGAACAGATAATAGATGGACTTCGCATAACATCTTGGAATCCTATTCTGGAAGGAGGAGTATAGGCAGGCAACGCGTGAGATGGCGGGATGACATTGACAACTATTGGGGTTCAGTGCACTAGCAGGGAGCAGCAAGAGATCCAACAACATCGTGCAAAACATGCTGAGCTTTCGTCCAGCAGGGACTGATAACTGGCTGAAGATGATGATGATGAACATTTATGAGGTTCTTATATTTCTTCTTCAAAATGCGAAACTGATGATTAACGTAAGGATTACCAGTATTTTTCTATAATCCTGACCAAGAGACTTAATATTAACGATACCATTTTTTTACAATCAGCATCATACCATTTTTTGTGTTTTTCTTTGTTGATTTTCTACAACACTTTTTGTATCAGAAACCCGTTAGCAATAATACCAGCTTTCTGACCAGCATCCCTGAAGATGTCATAGAGTTTGGAGACTAAGGATCAGTAATCACGAACATTATTTTCAAGCATAAGGGAATTAACAGATGTTTTGATATCAGTGTCATTTAACGCTTTACACCAGGGTATGGATGAATTGGAATTCCAAATATATTTGTCATTACTACTCATGAAGTGTATACCTCATCCCTCCACATATTACCAAGAGATGACCAAGATACTTTCAATTCCATGAAATTAAGCAATGAATTTAAATGGATTAAGAATTCGTGAAACTTTGAAATAATCAATCACAATGAACAAGAAGCTGATGACATACCATTA
>JAMKCH010082346.1:0-12767 GCA_023653785.1 Ophioderma brevispina | reverse complement strand
ACTAAAGTAGAATTGATGATTTGAAGTGCACAGCAGATGAATATGGTGTAATTTAGTTTGGTGTTCATAATACATTTCTTGATTTCTTCAGTTTCTTCCTGAAGAAACCCCTTTTTTCCAGTTTCTTCCATTCTTCCGGAAGAAATCGGTTTCCTTCGGAGTTTTCTGACCGTGTGCGTGTCGCGTGCATGTTGTGTGTCTGATGTATGTGTGTTTTTTTTTATCTATAAGTTTTAGGTGTATGTGTATTTGTGGTGTGTTTTGTGTGCATGCAGATGGTGTGTGTTTGTGGTGGGTGGGGGGGTGTGTGTGCTTCGAGTGGTGTGTGTGTGGGTGCTTGCCTTCTTGTGTGAGCTTGCGTGTGTATGTGGATAATATTTTTTGTGTTGTTTGTAGAGTGTTGAGTTGGGAGCACCATACTTCATGGTGACAGTGCTATTTGTGCTTTCAGTGTTCCCTAGCTGCTCATCAGACCTCACTTTTTAGGCTTTGTTTCTATTTTGTTGTTGGATTGCCATAGGTGTGGGCGCATGTGTGCGTGTACAGATGTCTTAGTTGCACATACGTAAGTCAACAATGCATTATGTGACTTTAATGTGCCTAAGTGAAGATCTGTTTCATTTTATAAGCTTCCATAGGAAGACTTAGACCATTTTTCGTGGGGAGAATCAACCTAGTTCACACTTTGGCAAAATAATTAAAAGGGGCACTTTAGGATCCACAACCTCATCTCCCCAACTTACCTCAAAGACCTTGAGATTTTTATAGCATTGAACCCGTTAACCTTTTAATAGTAATCATGTGTCCCTACCTACGTACAAATTTTGGTCGTATCTGTATGAAATGAGTCAATTTATAATATATAAATAATGAGATTTATAAAGCGCTGTTTACAAAGTGGCAGCACTGGAAGAGTAAATGAAAATTACATGGCTAGGATAAAGGTGATACTTTAAATGGCTTTTAAAACTGAGAGCCCATCAAGGTCAAAATGGCAGAGGGCAACTCGCCCAATTCGATGGCCAGCGCCCAACAAGGCACGGCCACCAGATTGTTTATCTGAACGAGGAACAAGACATTTGATGGATAAGCTCGAACGGAGAGCACACGTTGACTGGCAAGCCAAACTATGAAGACAACCACCGAGACAATTGACTAGAACCCTGACGGCCATTAGAATACTTTAAATTCAATCCCCGGGAAACGGAACCACGAGATAATGGAGCAATGGAGAGACACGTGTGCGACTTGGCTTGCTCAAAATAGATGATCACACCCCATTTTGGCAAAACTTGAAGGCTACTTAGCCGTCTTCCACCCATGCCCCACCCAGAATAGAGTTTCAACAATCTAATTCAGCCAAACTCAGGGTGCGGACAATGTCATGGCAAGTATCTGTATCAGTATTTTGCGCAACGATTGAGGTTATGGCAACCGAAACGAACAAAGCGAGACAAAGAAGTGATAATTACTCACGGTCAATGGAGCCATCAAAACCACACCAAGGCTCCGGATAGAATGGGAGCTATGTAGACTTTGCACCCAAGTGTAGAAGCATAATGGTTTAAGACTTATAATGGTGGGTAGATGAAGCCACAAAAAACTCAGTTCTAGACTGGTCAAGCTTCCAGTCTGTTACTCAGCATCCATGCCTGAGATCACAACACCCTTGTCAATTTAAACAAAGTGCAAACAGCGTCACCAGCAATGTTATTTAAGACATGAATTAAGAGGTGGTTTTCCATAATCTTGCCAACAGGGCCGGAGTTAGGGTATAGTAAAAGCCTTTGACCATTGATGGACCCCTGTGGAACACCATAGTCGAGTTGTTTGACAGCAGATACACTACCTTAACATTCACTCGGCAGACCGGTCAGGAGGTAAGATTTAAACCAACTTTGAACACTACCAGAGATACCAACGCCGCAGCGAGACGTTCGAGAAGAATACCGTGATCCCATGGTATCGAAGGCCGCTGGGAGGTCAAGCATCATAGAAGTGCATCTGGTTATCAGAGCCTCATATTTCATCTAACCGCTCCATTTGCCCTCCCGACTTTGTGACTGTAAAATGTCCAAGATCAACATCTAATTCTACTATTGCAGGTCCCGCCGCAAATATGTTGTTTGAAAAGTCCAACCCACAATACTTTGCTTGACCTCAGTGGACGACCTTTGCCGGCAAAGTTTATGTGGAGTTGATCGCAGCCGCCAGGAGTATTTTACCGTTAAATCAAGCGCCCCATAGAAACTGACCGTTATCCCCCTTTTCCTTGTTCCTTGCTCTTTCCCTGGTAAGAAAAAGATTTACCGTAGATACAGGCTCTCAATAGAAACACACTTTTAGTTAACTTCACAGTCCACTGGTCTGCTATTATTAACTACCAGACACTCTCGACTGACCAAATCTGTTTTTTAACATATTGAAGTCTCACTGATGAATAGTTTTGATGCCTTTTGAAACATAGTGTTAGTTGTTTGCAGGGTTCGCCAGTTTCTTTCTTGCAACAGGTGGAAAAAGACACGTTTTTTTTCCGCGTTTTTTTCCACTTGGAAGAAATAGGTTTCTTTATTCTTCCAGTTTTCTTCTTCCACTGAAAGCGGAAGAAACCTAAAAAAGTTCATTAAAATTTCTATGTTTAAAGCCAATGACGGTTGCACTTTTGGTTTTATATTTAGAGTGAAATAAATATAGTGAAATAATTTAAATAACCATTCAGGATCCCCACCTACCCCATGCACACTTTTCACACCATCAAGGCCCGCACGAGACTCCTTGTAAACTTATTGAACATCTTCTATTGTCTTTAAACAAAAGCTCCAAGTCTGCCAGGTGTCTCCCCACTAGCATAGCAAGTTAGTATTTAAAGAATAATAAATGGGTTGCTACTTTTATGATTGCGTTTTAAATGTATAATGTGGAAATGAAAGATTGGAAAATGGGGTTACATCATCATCTGCAAAGTGACTGCCAGACAAAACAAAATTTGTGAAAAATTTTAAAATACTTGCAAGTAATTAACATTCTATAGAACTGTATCATATTCTGAAAAAAAAAAACATATTGTCGACTAAAGTAACTAAGTAGTCCTTTGATGGATTTGAAGTGCAAAGCAGATGAATATGGTGTAATTTAGTTTGTTTTTTATAATACAGTTTCTTGTATGTCTTTCTTCCAAGTTTCTCCGGAAGGAAACCCCTTTTTTTTCCAGTTTCTTTTCTTCCTTCTCCATCTCTCCGGAAGAAATAGGTTTTCTCGCTTCTTCCGAAGTTTTCTGAACCGTGTGCGTGGTGGCGCGTGCATGTGGTGTGTCTGAGGTAGGTTGGTTTGTGTTTAATCTATAAGTTGTAGGTGTATGTGTATTATGTTGTGTGTTTTGTGTGCACAGATGGTGTGGTTGTGTGGTGGTGGTGTGTGTGCAGAGTTGTGTGTGGTGGGTGCGTGCCTGCGTTGTGAGCTGCGTGTGTATTGTGATAATATTTTTTTGTAGTTGTAGAGTGTTGAGTTGGGGAGCACCATACTGCATGGTGACAGTGCTATTTTGTGCTTTCAGTGTTCCCTACTTGCCATCAACCTCACTTTTATCTTTGTTGCTATTTTGGTGTATGTAAAATGTGCCAGTAGGTGTGTTCCGGGCATGTGTGCGTGTACATATGTTATAGTTGCACATACGTAAGCAGACAAATAGCATATGGTGACTTTAATTGCGTAAGTAAGATCTGTGCTTTAGAATAAGCTTCATAGGAGACCTTAGACCATTTTCCTTGGGGAATCAACCTAGTTGCACACGTGGGAATTAAACGGGGCACTTAGGAGCCACAACCCATCGCCCCAACTTACCGACCTCAAAGACCTTGAGATTTTTTTATATCACTGAACCGTTAACCTTTAATAGTAATCCATGTGTACTAGGAACCTTCTACAAATTTGGTCACGTATCTGTATGAAGGAGCATTTTAATATAATATAATAAGAGAGATTTATAAGCGCGTTTACAAAGTGGCAAGGCACTGTAAGAGTACCGAAAATTAAGGCAGGATAAAAGGTTGGACTTTGCAATGGGTTTAAAAACTGTGAGAACCATCAAGTCACACAAAATGGCCAGACGAGAAACAACTCGCTCCAAAAAGGCGAGGGCAGCGACCAACAGCAACGGCCACCATATTGTTATCGGAACGAGGAACAGAACTTTGAGTGGATAAGCTATAACGGAGAGCACACTGGACTGGAGCGCGGAAAGGCAAGCCAAAAAATGAAACAACAGAACCAGTGGACAATTGACAATGAAACCCTGAGGGGGGGGCCATGAGAAGAACTTTTAAAATTCAATCCCCTGGGAACTTTGAAGGGCCAGCGAGAGAAGGGAGCAATGATAGACACGAAAACACACCATCTCACTGGGCGAACTTCAGGGCAATGCATCAAACCAATAAGAGAGCACACGACCCATTTTGCACAAAACTTGAAGGCGACTTAGCCGTCTTCCACCAATGCCACCACCCAGAATAGAGTTTGCAAATGCTAATTCGACAAAATCAGGACAAATGCGGTGACGAATGTCATTATGGGGGCAATATCTGTATCATGATGAAAGCTGTGCGGACACGATGAGTATATGAAACACAAACGCGTCCAAAAAAGCGACAGAGCGAGGAACAAAAAAGTGACCTGGGATTAATACTCACGTCATGGATCCATAACACAAACGAACAAAAGACCAAGGCTCCGGATAGAAGGGGAGCTGTGGATGACTGGGTACACACACGAAGAAAGGGAAAGACCAAGTATCGACTAAAGAGCACAGACACTGGTTTAATAACTTATAATGGTCACATAGTGATATGAGCCACAAAAAACTCAGTTCTAGACTGGTCATAACAAAAACTATCATATCTGTTCCTTCAGCACCACCA
Organism: Ophioderma brevispina; assembly: GCA_023653785.1. Taxonomy (NCBI): domain Eukaryota; kingdom Metazoa; phylum Echinodermata; class Ophiuroidea; order Amphilepidida; family Ophiodermatidae; genus Ophioderma; species Ophioderma brevispina. The sequence goes on along the minus strand of JAMKCH010082346.1, from coordinate 7,854 downwards.
TCTGGAGATCACAAACACACTGGGTCATTTAAAATAACAAAGTGCAAACAGCGTCACCCAGCAGTTAATTTAACATGAATTTTAAAATGGTGGTGTTTCAATAATCTCATGCCAACCATGCCGTGAAAGTATAATAAGTAAAAGCCTGTGGACCAGGGGATGGACCCCTTGGACACCAGAGTCGAGTTGTGGACATCAGATCACTACCATTACATCACTCTGCAGACTGTCAGTGAGGTAAGATTTAAACCAAACTGTGTACCAACCACATAACCAGAGATACCAAAATCCTCAGCGAGACGTTCGAGAAGAATAACCTTGATCCATGTATCGAGGCCGCTGGAGGGTCACATCATAGGAACGCATCCTGGGTTTTCATAGCCCTCATAGCGTGGTGGTTGTGGACACATGAAAGGGCAGTCTCAGTAGTTTTGTATGTGAATACTATTTTGAACAATGAGTTGTTCAATTAACGCTGTTTGTAGCCCGTCAACCTATGAGTGATGTTCTTTCTGCCATGGCTTAGTGCTCTGTTAAATGATGGGGGGGGGGGGGGGGTCCGGGTTAGCACAGTGGGGTCTTTTTCATGTTGCATATGGTTTTCCAAGTCCATACTCGGCGTCGGCATGTTTACTCCGGTTTCTCCTGCTTCTAAAACTGGGCTTTCTTTCTTCCTTAACATGATATGATAATAAAGTAATTTAATAAATACCATTCGAACATGATTATGTGAATAATCATTAAATACTACCATACTGTGCCCGCCGATAAGAGTCCCATGGTCGATTATAATCCCACCCCAATTTTTGAAACAGAATCTGAGAATATAGAAAATCCTATATAAATCCACCATAAGTTTTTTTTTGCTGGAAGGGCAGAGTTACATGCAATTTTGTTAAATCATTACTGTTTTATAGTAGCTCGTCTAGTGATTATCCTTTACAAAATTAATTAGGTCTAGCTTAGGTTCATTTGCGGTCTTGTGTTGAGTATTTGACACATGAAATATCGTGGAATAAGTTTAGTTCTAAAAGGCAAAATGTGATGTTGATGCTCATTGTTGTTTCGAAAATGACACGTTGGAAATACCCCTTATATCCCACCCCCACCATTCAAAGCTGAATTTCAGGTTCGAAAACCGGTGGGACTTATACTAGGGTAGCTAACAGTAATACCTTCTCCTCCTCCTCCTTTTAAATGATGTGTGTCCAATTGTGTCTGTCATTGTATGTATTTCTGTGTGACATGTTTTATACTGTGTTTAAGGTAAGTGTGTCAGATGTCATTCAGTTTTTGTGTGTCATCTGAATGCCGTCGTTTGTATATAAGTTAGCGTTTTTAGTACTTTTCTTTTGAAAAGGTCTGTTTTTGGAATCACACAATGGTCACGTCCGTAGCTACGCAGTGACCAAGATCCGTACTATTGTGTTCCCTATTACAGTTACCATGACAAAGCAAGCGGAAATGCAGTCGCAAGAAACTGTGATTAAATCACTGTAGTTGCAACTCGGCATTCTTGCTCCTAGATGACCAGAGCAACAAACAACAACAACAGTCAAATATTGGTTATTTCGAACAGAGTATGTGTTTATAGACATGTGACTCTTATTGCTAGGAATCCAGAGTGGAAATCTGTTGTACCTCGTCCTTATAGTCCAGCCATTCAAGGCCGAGCAGTGAATAAAGGAAAATTAGGTTGAGTTTCTACGCCTGTCAACGAAGAAACGCTTTTCCTTATGGTATGCCACTGATTTTTTAGTCCATGTTGGTCACAAGTGAATATCCTATGGCACTCTATATTTTAGCGGTGTGATTGTGTTTCCACAAGTTTTCACGTTGTCAACAGGTTGGTAAGAAATGGTCAAACATCATTTTTTTTGCATATTTGTAACAAGTATAAGGCATTCTAGAGGAACCATACCCGAGAAGTGTAAGACCAAGTACCCTAATAAGGATAAAATCAAATAATTTTGTCAATACTGCAACGCAATTCAATGGGCGTTTACAAACAATCCTAACATGCTGGTGATTTCTTTCTCTTCATTTTTTGTCATTTTAGTTGAAAAAAAAATAAACTTAGAGGCATATTCTAGAGCCTGATCAGTCACTTTTAAGCTATTCCTAAATAATTAAAAAGTTCGACGATACCCTTTTGGGTGGATCACTGCTAGAGTGTCTTTGTTTCATGTTTGGTCAGAAAAATCAACATTAACTGCCTGTGTGGGGCAAAGATATTTTTGTGGGCTTTTAATTCCCCTTTCTGATGAGTTAACGACAAAATCATAACTATAAAATCTTGTGAACATTTCTCGGATAAGTAGTAGTTTTGTCAAGAGGGAGTAGAATTGCTTGATGGTCAATTCAATTGTTCGCCAAGGGAAATTGATCAATAATTCAGATCATGGTACGAGAGTATTTTATTTCCACTATTAGTTTAAATAGTGCAATATAGCAGGAATCACCTACGCAATGTCATTTATTTTTAAAAAAATTAACCAAATTAGAACTTTTCCAAGTTCAGCCTCAATACTCTAAAGCATTCTGCCTTCAATTAATATTGGTGCTATTTTAATGGTACGGCACAGGCCAAATAAAATCCTTTGTTTTCGTAGCCCAGTCCTCTTTTTATGTTTTTCAATTGAGCTTCATTTATTTTAAGTTCTGCACGTGGGGAGTAAGAAAGTAACAATCACATGTACATTTTTCAAACACTTTGGCCTCCATTGTGTTTGGCAATAGATTAGAACCCAGCAACATAGTTTAGGTGTAATGACTTGTGAGATTTTAGGGATGGACCAATTTTGGATTGGTAAATTTTCATGTGTTTTATTTTGACCCTTTCAAACCATGGTAGATATGTATAGGCATGGGGTAATAATTCAGGAAAGGGTGAGAGCCTCCCACTCAAAATAAGTGCCCCCTCCTGTCCTCCCCAAAGATGTTCAGGAAAATTAAAAGTGATAGTATTAACAGTATAAACACCCCACCTGTAAATTTGTTGTAGTGATACCCCCACACATATTGGTTGTCCTGCCTGCCCCTCAGATTAAAATGTCTGGTTCCACACTGTGTAATTTGTTATAGCACTAAGTCTGCGGTTTTTGAGAGCTTCCCAAATGACCTCTGCATCATTTGAAGCCATCTCCAAAAATCACTGACGACGTAGCTTTTGTTCTCATTGGTAATTATTTTTAAAGTCTGATTCCATATGGCCATAAACAGCCCATTTTTGAAATTTTTGAAAAAAAGTTAAAGTATTTTTATCATTAAAGTACTAAAGTCACCGCAGTGTTTCAAAGGTTAAGTGCGAAATATCTGTCAAATTTTTTTTTGGGTTACTAGGGTGTGTAATTCCTTATGTTTTTACACCTATTTATTATGAATCCAGCATCACAGCACTGGCGCATATAACCAATTGAATTTCAATTAATGATAATAAGCAACCATATCATGTTCGTCCATGTGAGCAAGCAAAAGGTCGAATGCAATAGCTGCCATGTGATAGAGTTGTGTGCTCTCATCTATTAGATAACTATCAATTTTGATTTTTGCTTAAATCAGCCTTAAATGGTTTTCGGGGGGGGGGGGGGGGGGTGGGGGGGGGGGGGGTGGGTCGGCACACCGTCACCTGAAGAACTCATTTCAAGAGCCACTGAGGAATGACTCTGCATAATAAGAAGTTTGATGGGGTATTCTGACAAATGGCAGCGATTTGCCTTCCTACCTTCTTGCAGTACTAGACAATCTATCAACAAATCGCTTATGGGAAACGTAAGACACTATCAGTGATTCTCCAGAATTAGACAAAAATATTTTAAATTTGGCCAGAAATAGCTTTGATATATCTGTATAATCTCATATTTTTTGCAGTCTAAGAATCGACAGAAAAGGACGAAAACGGCAATGTTCAAAAGATATGACTCTCCATTCATTACGTGTGGTAGGAAGTGTCCGTTTGGACACTAATACTAAAATATCTGCTTTTGTACTTATTAGCTTGCTCTGGCCTTAAATCATTGAGGTAAATGTTCTGGTACCGTACTTGTTACAGACATTCAAAAATCTGATGATTTTTTATGATTTTTTCATTTTCTGATTTAGCCAAATCACGGATCGTGCCTTTAAAGGGTTGTAGTAATGGTGGTTTGGAATGCATCTTTGATTGGCCTATTTTAAATGTCATTCATCCCTCACTGCACTGCACTTCTGCAAAATGCATGAAACCCATCTCTGACTCAACAGCACGTTTTCAACGTGCATGGCATTTACTGCTTGGAGGGAGAGGGGACGAGTTGTTGTTTGGGGCACCACCTTTGATGTCAAATTTAAATGGTTTGCCTCCTTTCAAAATAAATGTTTTCACTAGAGGGTCACACCAGAAACATGTGGATTAGACATTTAAATCCTGTCTCATAGAGGAATGTTTTTTTTTATACTTTAGTTTTCTTAGGATCGGTTACAGGGGCATTTCGTGATCTACAACCTCGTCCCCCCCGACTTTAACCTCAAATAGTTGAATTCTTTATATCATCTGACTGTTAGCCTTAGTAATCTATGTGAACCTTATCTTAAGAAGTACATCAAATTCGTTCGTTTTCCGTAACTAAAATTTTCAATTTAGCCATTTCTGTTTCTGTCCGAAAGGACAGGAATTTCAGTAGCGTGGGGCCAATGGAACTGTGGGAAACAAGCAATTGCGCGGAACACAAAACCGCAAGATCGGGATCGACTCAAATTTGTGAATAAGCTTTTAATAAGGATATCTAGGGACGATGATTAACAGAAGTGCTGGAATCACGAAATGCACCTTTAAAATTTGCAAGCAAAACCACTTGTCCAAACCCCTTAATAATCTGTTTCCATTAACGCTAATAACAGCATAATTCTGGTTTGCTTGTCGAAATTCAAATTGGCAATTTATTATTATTTGACACTAATAACTTTTTTTCATTTTATAGATAGAGTGCTTTCTATTATCCATATTCTCATGGGCATGTTTATAAAGTATCCATGTAAAGTCTGGAATCCATTAACGTCAGTAAATGGCAGATGACCGAGGTTTACAGCGCAACTCTCATTAAGCTGAATACAAACAATGTTCTTTAATGGTTTCGTGTTATAGACACCGTCAGATGGTCTATTTATGGTTATTTAATGCTGAGACATTCTATCTTACGAACTTTCTTAAAGCATCTGTTGGTAGAAAGGTTTTGATGATACCTAGCTTTTAGCTGAAACTTAGGGATAGTGTATTTTAGATTGGTTTCCCATATTTGATAATGTAATATGGGATAAACAATGTCATTTCAGTATTTTAAAGGTGCCTTTTGTGATCCTAGTATATTGATTATTGTTTATTATTATCAAATACAAAGTTAGTATTAAAAAAAATATTTCCAACATTTCAGTGGATTGTGATGTTGCATTTTATGTTATGAGTGATATTAGCTGTATCACACACTGCCTCTGTTTTGCCACTATGTTTGTAGTTTCTGTTGTTTACGGACGGGGACGAAATTCAAATTTACGAATTTCGTCTTGAGCAGATCGAATTTGCCGTAAAATTAGGCAATACTACTAATACTTGGGCCACAGTTCAGAATGATTAAAAATCTCTCAATTGTAAAGGCAATCGGGGTACGAAGCTGTGGATCTTGAAATGCCCTTTAAAAAAAAGGAAGCATAACATTCCCAATCATTGACATTAAAGCATAAATTCTCTGTAAAATGTACCAAAACATAAGTATTTAAAACATTTAGAGGAATGAACATCATTCAGCAGGGATCAGATATAGAGAGCAGAGGGAACTTACCGTATGGGATAAAAATTTATCAGTCTTAAATAAAAAAGAGGTAGGTGACCCGATCAAACCTCCACACCCCACTTATGTGGCGTGTGTGTGTGCCCATACAGTGCTGCACAACTTTTCGGGCCCTTCCGTTCATCTCCTCTCCAAATTGGAAAATATCAATATTGTAATCCCATATTGAACATTCTGGCATAATTTCTCCCGACTCCTCTAATTTTGAGGTCACATGACCCAGCAAGTAAGGCCTACTCATTCATTATCATAGAGCACTTCTGCATAGCTGATGATCGCTATTGATTCCAACCACTTGTTAAGATATTTTCATTAACTTTTTTCTTGATTAAAATGCAACTTAATCCCAAACAAACTCAGTCAAGTTACTGGTAATTAAAGGTAATTCCTATACTGTATTCAATGAAATAATTACCGTGTGTTCGTAATAAACGCCATGCCTAATAAACACCCCACTACGATTTTGTGGATTATAATAACAAACCAATTCAAGAAAATAGTTAAGCTTACCTAAATCACGGGATTTAATGGCCGGGACTGGCGTAATCCGTATACTAATCGCGTGTGGTGTCATCAATGCTTTCGCTTCTGATCCATCAATAATGGGAAATGGAACAGGTTTAGATACACAAAGAGAGGGATAGCAAACTTGTGTAAGGTTCTTTTGCGGGGATTTTTGACGTTCCATTTTTTTACGGTAATAAATGCCCCCCCCTTTTGAAAAAGGCAACCGCCCTCAGGGCATTTATAGGAACAATACGGTTAAAACAATTCCATATACTATACTAGGTATATGGAATTAAGCAATTCCATATACTAGTATAGTGTTCATAGGTATGGGTAGCCACAAGAGATCAAAAATTATTATATAAGGATAAAACCTTGTGTTTCACTAGCGGAAACTGGAACTAATTACAAAAAGATAGTATTACAAAATCAAGAAAAACAGAAGTTGTGGAAATTGTCTTCAAATAGTGAATTTTAGGTAGGTATTCGGTTGTACTTGATATGATGGGACCCCTATGCTTACCAATATATTTTCTTAGGACGACAATAAATAAGAAGCCATATAGTCTAACCCTGTGTTACCTCATGTAAGAGAGTAGTTAGGCTTCCCATCATATGTCACACGAGCAGATTGATTCACTGATCGAAGTGGAAAAAACACTTGAGTGTTGCAAAGAGCTGCAAATGATTCAGTTGATTGTCCTGTTTATTCAAAAAATTCTGAGAACCGCAAGTAGGTCCATGGGACACATGCTATTACAGAATTTTATCTCATCTTGCTGTCTGCCAGTGCACTCACATGTATACATTACTTTGTTTGCACAGTTGGAAAGATAGGTAATCTTTGGTGTTGTCTAATGAACCATTTATATGTCCTTCATCACGATCTATTAGCTCAACATACCCTTGAGTACTACCGTCCCCTTAATCAGCATCTAAGCACTAATTGATTGGTTGATTGGAAGGGAATATCAAATTATTAAGAGCAAATCAGAGATGCTATAAAGAATGGTGTGTTATTTAAGCAAAATATAAAAGCACTATTTTGATTGGTTTTCAGACGTTTTTTTTTTTGGGTCACCATGAAATTATCTCTTATAAATGACCCCAAATCAATGCACTTGTATCATAAATGGTATTTTAGTTCTCCAGAGTTTAACATGCATAGGCATACTGAACTACCATGGAACTTTTGCAGATTCTCTGGCACAATAACAAACATGATCGCAATTGAAGCATTAAAAATAAATAGAGCTAGCCTAATAATCATTTGAATTGGAAGGAATGATTTGCTGTCTTGCTTGCCTAACCAAGCTATTGGAGTGTTTATGAGAGAGGGGTCCATTAGTTTGTCATATTTAGAAAACACATTTTTAACATTTTGTTGTTTGGCCACTCTGTCAGATGTTTTACCTATTATCTCACGAAATATTAACAAAGCAAAAAAATCGGGTAGAAGTTTGGTTGCCTGCAAACAACTTCCATAAGTAGTTTTCAAGATATGAGCGCATGGGAACACTGTCTC
>JAMKCH010082345.1:0-55541 GCA_023653785.1 Ophioderma brevispina | reverse complement strand
AATGTTGACCTTTGACCTTGAACTTTGAAAAACCACCTTTTTTGGGGTCGATCGAGGAACTATCCTAGACCTCTTCTACTATAAATGTTATATCAATGTAGTAATAACGGGCGTGATTGTCCTCTATAGGCTGAGATAAATCCAATTTGGTTCTTATTTTTAGCATTTTTGGCAAAACTGACCTTTTGAACCCCCTTTTATGACCTTTGGTCCTGGTATAAAAAAACCTCGTGTACACACAAAAATGCATTGTTCCAATGCAATAAAAAAATTCTACTACGGTTAGTTTTGAGATAAAAAAATTTTAAAAAATCTATTGACCTTAAAAACCGGAAATGACCTTAAATGACCTTTGACCTCCAAAATTAAAAAATACATTGCATACACCAGCTAACAAGAATGCATATCTGCAATTTAGGTCACTGTACTATGTTTGGGTTTTGAGATAAAAAAATTGAAAATTTTGGAATATTTTTGGGTTTTGACGGAAGTGACCCCTTAATGGACCTTTGATCCTGAAAACTGTGGAACAACCCGAAGACCCTGGGTAGTTACAATACATGTGGCTCTATGACGTCACTCTGCTACTTAATTTGTAAGGACAGCTATTTTTTTTTTTGAATATTTTTCACCAATTTTTGTCAAAACGGAGGGAAAATGAACCCCTAATGACTTTGATTCTTATTCTGAAACACCCTATTGAAGCAGGGTCTCAGTGGTTCTCTGGAACGAGTTGGTGATATCGGCCGTCTAATGTGTAGAAGAAATAATTTAACAAAAAAATTACATATTTGACGCTGTGGCCAGGGCAAAGGTCAGACAGGGGTCAATGTCATGTGGACATAAATGGTCCAAGCCAGCGGTCATTTGGTTGTAATCTCAACAAATACGGTCAACAGTGACTGAGCTAGAGCAGTTGAAGTGTTGATAGAGAAAGAAAGAAGAAGAGAAGAAGAACGCATCAGAAACAGAACAAGGCGACTGAAGGCCGCCTTGTAACTAGCCATGCAGAGACATGGCAAACAAGACGGCCTTGAATAACATATGAATGACCTTTGACCCCATGCCTAATATCTGACAATGGTGTATTTTTGTTGGACCAAATGATGTATTTTCACTATGTAACACGTGAACAAGGATCATTTTTGAGTTTTGTTTCAACTCAATCCAAGCATTCAGGGATTTGACCTTTAAACCCAAATGCGACCCCTGGGTAACGGATGGGGTCAACTGTACTTATTTTGCATTTATGATGTCACTGGCATTATTCTGACAAATTTCAGCTCCATCAGAGCTGTGTGTAAATGTGACCTTTGACCGTGAACTTGGAACCTTTGGGGTCAATACTATATAGACCTACCCTTACGATTAATGTTACATCACTGTTGCAATAACAGGCTTTATCTGTGCTGTATAGGGGCTGAAATAATAGGCCAAATTTGGTCTTCTTTTTGGCATTTTGAAGTTGCCATTGGACACACCTTAATGACTTTGACCCCCATATAAAAAAACCTCTGTAACAGCCTAAATGGGTATTATTCCAGTTTTTAAATAAAAAAAATTCCATTGCATTATTCTGGAGATAAAAATTCTTAAGTATTTAGCTCAAAAAACGAAAGGGAAAATGACCTGAATACCTTTGACCCCCAAATAAAAATACCTTGCAACATTGCTAACATAATGCATATCGGAAGGTTATGTACTTGCTGTGGTTTGGCATTAAGATAAAAATTTTGAAAAATTTGTTAATATTTTTGTGTTTTTGACCGGAAAGGGACCCCTTTAATGACTTTGACTCCTGAGTCCTGCACACGCTATATGTAGCATGACGTCAGTGGTTACTCTGCTAACAAAGTTTAGTTTGATATCGGCATAATGACTGCAGAAGAAGATATTTTTGCAAGTAAATGAACATTTTGGCTTTCAGACCGGAAATGACCCCCCTTAATGACTTTGATCCCATTATCACTAAGCACCTATCTGAAAAAAATGGCGTGTCAGTGGTTCGTCTGAAAAGTTAATTGATATCGGGCATATCCTGTAGAAGAAGATAATTTTGGCAATAAATTACATATTTGATGCCTGTGGTCAGGTTCAAAGTATACAGAGGTTCAAAGTCATATTGTCATGAATCGGACAACCCAGCGGTCATTTGGTATTAATATGGTGTCAGAAGTCGTCAAACCATGACTGAGCTAGACGCAAATGTGCCAGAAGAAGAAAGAAGAAAAGAAGAAAGAAAGAACGCATCAAAAAAACAGAACAAGACGGCTGACGGCCTGTCTTGTAAATATAAAGAAAATGCTACAGGTGAAACAGACTTCTTAGTATGTTGTTATCAAGCATGCAACTGGTCATTTTGACTACATCGGCTGCAATTAGAGAATAAAAGTGCGCCGGCATCCACTACTCAAAATATTGGATTGCCCATCCAATAGACACAATATTAGATAGGCAAACAACAAATCCTCTCTTTTATTATCATTATTATTAGTTTTTGTTGTTTAAACACTGAAAATATTTTCTTTTTCAATTTTTGTTAGTTTAAAAGGCAGCAGGAACTCCCCGCTGTCAAAAAGAACCAACCCTTACTAGCAGTGTGCACTGTGGAACCTGATACCGCGTGATTTAACATGCGCAACGATGGCTATCTAAATGTCTACATATTAGATAGGCAACAACCATGATATGCAGTTTCCGTACTAAACCCTGCCTACTGAATAAGAATGCGGTTGCTTGTGTGCGGCAAATTTGTGCACGGCCAGTTTCTACCAAGTGTTTTGAGACGTTATCCACCTATTTAAGTGGATCATTGTGAGCAGAAAAATGGAAGACCTGACGAAAATTTTGTGACCCGTCTTTTTGTCACCCGGCATGGAGCGGCATTGTTGGGTATAACTTGAAATCGCTGTTCGGTAGAAACACACAGTATATAGAATTTATCATTTACTGTGTAAGATGATGAAGTAAAGCAATTCCTATTGACCACTCATGAATCAACATTGAAAAACCCAAAGCCATGACTAAAACTCTTCACCACAGACCCCATTCCTGAAGGATGCCATAAGAATGGATGATATTAATTAACAAATTTCCAGCAAAAACATTTAGATTTCATAAACAAGAAACCACCACTGATCTTCAACATTTATAGATGCCCTTGACTCACAACTCATGCTTAATCCATTTGCCCCTCATCACTAAGACACCTTGGTGGAAAGTACAACTTTAAAAAAGATTACATCAATTTACCAAGTACCCAGTGATGCTTTAAAGACTACTATCAGTGATTCGTCCCAAAGAGTCCAAATATTTTAATTTGCAGGAATAGCTTAAATGTGGAAGTTAGGTCTGTAGAATTCTCATGAGTTCCTTTTTCCAACTGAAGAATTGACAGAAATGAGAAAATGGCAGTGGTTCAAGATACAACTCTCCATTCAGTTACATTTTGTAGACGTGGGGCCGTATGGACAGTTATGACTAATATAACCGATTTTGTCTTATTAGTTTGCTTCTGGCCTTATCATTTTTAGGGTAGTTAGGATACCTATTCTTGTTACAGACATGCACAATCTGATTTTGAATTTTTTTTTCAATTTCTGATTAGCAATTACTTGATAGTTGCTTTTAAGGATAAGTCTAATGCTCCCGTGGCCACTGATGACTGATATTATCTCCAACCAGGCGTATGTGCGATTGATTATTTGGGGGTGCTGGACTTCGAAAAAGTGAACTTCTTTTTTCATTAAGTTGACCTAACCCCCCTTCCTTTCAGTTTTGGAATTTTTTGAACATCTCATCACTACAAAGTGGACTTTTCAAATGTTCTCTAAGTTTGGGACCTTTTTTATAACCAATATCAGCAAAAGTGGATCTTTTGCCCATTGGGGAACTTATGGGGGTTGATATGAATTAGAGGCAAAATATCTAATTAGATCTCATTTAAGATAGGCAACAACCATTGATAATGCGTGTTTGCTTACTAAATCCCGCCCACTGAATAAAAACTTCTCATATTGGTTTAAAATTGTATTTGAAGGAGTTGTTGAATGACAGCAGACAACAAAACAGGTTCAGGAGCCCCACTGGCTGGTTTAGCACTGAGAATAGAACCCTTCATAGACGGCTCCTGGAAGACAGCAAGTAAACAATCAAGTTAACAATCAATCAGCCACTCAGTCCATTCAGGAATCATCCATACCCTTGACCAAAGCTCATGACTACACCAGCCTTCATCACTAGACCCTTTACATATGGAATGACTAGGTAAGAGGGGTGTCCTTAATCTCACATTTCAGCAAATTGATTTTCCTGTGGTAAGCTTATCTTAATTTAACTTTTTTTAAGAAAGATGGGAAAAGGCCTGATAACATTCATCTGGACACAAGGTCAAGTGAAAGTCACCGCCGATGAGCAGACATCAAGAAGTGTGATGCTTCACCTCTGGTATCCTTACCCTGCTGTTGACAGGGGATTCTACATCGTTGACCATGATGTCCCACCAAGTCCAGTCAGTTCGTTGTTATTGAAAATCCTGCCTTCAAATTGGCCAGTGGTTTTGTTAGAGGGTGATTGAGTGAAGTCGCAAGGCAGGACTGGTTAAAGTGACGTTTTAAGTTCACAGTAATGAACTTGTAGTTTTCAGATGGTAAACAGTGTGAACCCACTGAAGACTGCTTGAGGAAGATTGGGACTTTACCTTAATTTGTGGAATAGTCTGTTAATTTGTGGAGAGCGGATATGTGTTGTCTTGTACCATTAAAGGTTTCATGTTCAGGATCGTACTTTGGGACCCCTGATTTACACGAAAGTAGTTAGTACTCGATTTTTGATATCAGATGAAGGCCATATTTTTTCTATGTGTCGTCCTGAAATTTAAGCTAAATCTTTCATCCCCAAGATATAAACAAAAATGCCCATTTAATGGTTAACCATCCATTTTAGCACACAGTATCAATAGGGCTTTGACAATATGCCTTATTTGCAATCTACCATAAAAACTGCAAGTTTATTTCCCACAGTACTTGAGGGGGCATATGTGCAAGTGCCAGGCAGCTCAATCAAGTAGAACAAACACAATACACAAAAGTTAGAAAAATTGAGGACACACTTAAAATTAAAAATTAATGTTTATATTTTCATTGCAGTAATTTTTACCTCATTTGGGATAAATTTTACCAGAAAATACTCCAGTTACGCCAGGGAAGGGAAGTAGAGAACACAATAGACATTTATCAGAACCAGCACCTTTAAGGGTAGTGTCAAAACTGGTTGCTGTTGTTTTTACCACGATTTTTGATTGTTGCACCATTTTAAACATCAAAATGTGTTCTATAGTTACCAACAAAGGTTATCACGGCAGACAATCCTGAGCTGTGTATTTTTTGCCGATTTTTTTAAAACAGCTATTTGACCAATTTAAAGTCACAAAAAAACCGCTTGGTCTAAACTGCGGGAATTTAAGCACATTCACGCGTCAGGCGAAAGGCGCACCATTGCGTCGCGCGCGTGATATTTTTGCTGCGTAATGAAGGTGTTGCGAGTGTTTTTAATGTACTTTTGCGCGAACGCATTGGAAAAACAAAAAAGATATTGTGAAAATGTAAACAAGCGCTAATTTAGACAAGATTGAATTTCAATTTCTTATTCTACATTTCTGAGTTAGAGACAAAATATGTTTGATTCAATAGGCATAAAGATTGATTTTGATCACTTGCACACATACTCAATTATGAAGTTCAAAGATAAAGGTTATTGAGAAAGAGACAGCTTGGAATGGCTGTGAAAAGTACTTTTTATAAAAATGGATTTTCTCAATGTTCAATTTTCGCAAAATTGGCAATTTCAGACAAGATAACTCCAAAAATACCGAAGTAAAAGGTAAAAGGTTTAACTTTCTACGATAGCAATGTGGTCTTCTCCAGGGACGGTTTCTCAATTTTTTCATTTTTTTCGATTTCTAACTAAAGATATTCTCCATATTACTCAAATTTTGGAAAAGAAGAGTAAAAAGCACACTTTTTGAAATTTTTCCCTTAGAATTTTCGAAAAGTAAGCTCTTTTTTAAAAAATGAAAAAACCGTTCCTAGACAAATTTTTCTTGTTTCTAAAAATACATAAGAAATCGGAAAATTCAATTGTTTTTGTTCGGCTGTTTGAAAATTTTGGGGCAAATCGTGGTTTTTAGTATTTTTCTCCAAATACAAGAGTGTTTTACATTATCTATGGCCATCATGGGTTCATCGTCCAATTTCTTCTAGAATTTCTTACTTTAACATACAATAACAATATTTCAAAGTTTACAACCAAATAGATACTCGAAACTCAAGGTTCACACTGCCCCTTAAATAAAGGGTTTTTAATCTTCTGTCCGAAATAACAACTGTGGGAGACATGTTAGACAATTTAAAATGGTTATCCATCAATTGTGAATTGAAGCTGATTAGGAGTTACGCGGTTTAGGAAGTTTGCCTATACAAAATACCCAACTTACCGACCTAAATTAAAAACAAAATCATTTGTACTTCTACCTAAGCTTTCAGCTAGAAATTGACGAGGAAATGTAGTGAAACAGTGGATTCATGTGAGATTCCTAATCAAATTATCAATGTTTTACTAAAGTTGTAAACATTGTATTGGTTATGGAATTACCTATAGCATTCACATGAAAACCCCAAAATGTGGTATAGGTATATAAAAATTCTGTATTTAAACAAAAGAACTGAAATACTCTCTGATATTAGTGCTGCAATTTTTAGAAGGAAAAACTGTGATACACGTTCCGTAACTGTATAAACAATCAAACCCCCAGCTCCCAAGTCAATATTGATCCATGCCACACAACGAAACAATGATAGGGTCAAAATATCAAATCAAACCCTTCACAAGCTGTTACTCAAATTAACCCTTCAACATTCCAATTTCAATGACCAAATATAGTAATCTTTGACCAAACGAGGTAGTTGAATCAACTACTTTTTACTTTTTAGAGTTATTTTCTTTATCAAGAATTTTTTTGCAACCCCACTTAATAACCAAATGACTACTAAATATAGTCATTTTAACCCTCAGGGTTTTGTTTTTAAAGGTCTAGAACCCCATATAGTCCATAGTTGTTGTAACCTCAATTTTGGGTCAAATTTTTGGCAAGATCACTGGGGTCAAATTCAATGCAACCCTTTCTGACGTGGCCTGCAGGGTCAAATTGACCCTTTGGGGTTTATTTTGACCCTGTATTTTTTTTTAAAGTGTTCATGTTGTCCTCAATTATTCTTAACAGTGAATGGTGGGAAGTGTAGATGAAAAAATGGATATGGCAGGATTCACATGGAACATGGGTTTAACTTCTTTACTTTACGATATCGCTACGTGTCCCTGTCATAGATTTGTGGTTGACAACGAATAAAATGTGGGCAATAAGTGACAGCACATTTTTGAGAATTGGTTTTGGTTTTTTTATCAAATTAATTTAATGCAGTTGAAAATCCATGAACAAACATTGGAATATTTTTAATTTATCGAAAGCTTTCGACACCATGACCCGGCCATTTTTACTATACAACTTTATAACAGACAGATTTGCGGGTTTGTTTTGGATGGTTTAGAAGTTATCTTAACAATCCAATCAATATGTTTCATATCTCTCAATAAATTCGACCTTAAAAATATAATATGGTGTTCCGCAAGGTTCAATACTTGGCCCATTACTTTTATCATCTACGTTCATGCTATATCACATACTTCTTCAGTACTAGACGTTTTATTTTTTTGCTGACGACACTAGTATATTTGTATTCTCATCCGAACTTCATACCAAATGGATCTAATCATGAAATTATAGAATCTATAGTACTGGGGTTTTAAAGCCAACAAATTATCTGTTCACTCTAAGCAAAACACTTAAGTTATGATATTATGAACACCCCCAGGAAATTTTGAAGTATATTGATATACAAGATGTACATGAAAATACTTGATTAAACCAACACCATCTTGTTCAATATAATGTATACTGGATCAGTAAACTTAGAGAGGGTCCACAAAACTAAATTTCTCGGTGTCGTCATTGACGATAACCTACAGGGAAAGTACCATATTGATGAAATAATCTAACTATCAAGAATATGGCGTATTGATAATAAAACATTTTGTTACATGTTAAATACTGTTAATACTCTATATTGTACCCTTTTTTATATTACCATCATCAACTGGGTATTATGGTATGGGGTCATGCATCCAGATATATTTAGATACAATATTCACACCCCCAAAAAAAGAGGGCATTGAAACATCTTCCAATAGAAGCCATCTATCGATCTCATTCAAGTCCCCTCTTTTTCCTCGTTTTAATGTACTAAATGTATTCGATACTTAATAATAACTTAATTTTTGGGTCTCTTTATTTACAAACAAACAATGATGAACTACCACCCCCAACTTTTGACAAATATTTTATAAAACACTGTGAGATACACAGACACAATACCAGGAATGCTCAAATTATGTTTTTGTGTAGATGCAAAAAATACCGTCTCCCATCAAAAATCAGTCAGTATGCAGGCCCGTCTTGTGGAACAATTGAAAAAGCTATCATACATTCCAAATTCACGTAAACACTTTCGTGATCAATTCAAACATAATATTTTGGTCACGCTATGATAATAATTAAATTAGATTTGGTTTTTTAAATCTTTTTGAGATCTACTTCTATTCGATATCTTTGCATTTTGTTAAAATCCACCATCACACAATTGTAAATCTTGGGAGCATGTTCTTTCTCTTGTGTTGTTGTAAGTCAGATTGTTAGCTTTTATTTCAATATGTAATTGTGCAACTTTGTTAGACAGGGGTCTAGATATGTTCTGGCCTTTTGGCCTTTACTAGCCTCCCCCATTTCACATGTCTCGTTGTTTGTTTATTTTTGTAATGTGGATGGAAATAAATATGCATGATTGATTGATTGATTGATTGAATTTTGTATATAATTTCATTTATGGTTTCAATTTTGCATAGATTTTGTACAGGGCCCGATTTTTGCACGACAAAAATTGTACCAGGTTACTTGATCTAACCAGAAGGATTCCAAAAGTTAGCTGTACATCGGCCAACTAAAGTTTTGGAGTGTCTAGGAGGCTAAAAAAACTAAAAATCAATAAAAGGGTTATTTTCAAGTTTGTACAATTTGACCCCTGATAACCACTAAAATGAGCCCTTTTCATTGATTTTTCTGTTGTTTATTAACCTGTACCTTCTTCCAGACTTTAAGACTTTAAGGATGTAGAAGTAAAACTATACCTATGGAATCCTGAATTTTAGACAAATAGGTGGTATACTTATCCACATTTGGATCAATTTACAAATGTGACCCCTGTGGTATCTTTGTCCAGAACCCCCCTTATACCACATTTTGCAGCACTTGAAGAATCATGTTTCAGGGTCCCTGTCAGGCTTTCTACATATTGAAATACTCAACTTTTTTACACAAATGTCTGCTAGCTCTCAGGCTAATTGTGTCGTTATTATCTGTACACAAATCCAATGCATATAAAAACTCATTTAAAGAGACATGAGGAGATGTCCAGAGAGAAGCACCCTCATTTTTGTTTGAACCCAGGTTTTTTGGGCTATTATTATGCTTACAATAATACCTGAAAGTGAATAGGCCTAAAACAAAAAAATTGGTTTTGATTGGCGTAACCATAGAAAAAAAATAGGGTAGGTTAGGTCGGATTTTTTTTTTTTTTTTTATGTTTCACATACCAGAACACAAATATATGACACAAATAAAACAATGGGCACATCTCACTTTTTATTCTGTAACATCATCTTTTTATTATTTGTCATTTGAATGTCCTTCAATCCTTTAGGATACCGAAGTATACGCATTAATCCTGTTTTTGTATTTCACGAAAAAACAAAAAAAAGAACAACAAACCGCGTTTTTTTTCATGACCATAAAAAAATAAAAATATTTAGGGTCCGCGGTAAAAATGAGGGTCGGTCGGGTTACGCCAATCAAACATTTTTTTTTCGGCCAAGCCGAATACGCCTCTTATGTATAAGATTTGATTTAGTATTTTACTGTCGTGCACGACATAAATTAAAAGCATGGTTTCCCTATGGGGACGATTAGGATAGCAGCCAGTTCAAAACAAGGGTTGAGGTGTTTCTTTCATGTTTGTGTTTGTCCAATTAACCGTCAAAACGTTCTCAAGGTGGGAACTACACCCGATCAGCAGTGCAATTTTGAGAAATTTGTGTCCCTCAAAAAATCTCCTCTGTCACTTTAAATATCACAGAAATTGTTGCAGGAACTTTTAATGCTTCTAGAAAATTATGTACCAATAAAATTTCCAGATTAAACAATTAAAATAAATCCTGTTGGCGGAGTGTGAACAGCACCCGCTAAACTGGTCAACATTTGTTATGTATACTTGATCAGAGACTAGTTCTCATCACCTGTCTAGGAAGTAATAAATAAATCAGTATAAACTTTACTGATGGAGGGAAAGAATATGTTTCCTAAAACCTTAACCAGGTATGTTCAAAATCACGTATCGATGAGACCATATTTTATTCTCTAATCCACCCTGCAAATAGAAGCAAACCAGGATATTATAGTTGAAACCCACGTCCCCAGTACCTTTTTTCATCAATATTACTCCTTTCTCAATCTCATCTACAGTATCAATTTACAATAATATCTGGAAGTCCTAAAGATTTCTTCTTTTCTTGAAGGTTTGTTTTTGCCGCTCAGGAGAAGTTGGCGGATAATACAAGCGGATGAGCGATCGGACGTATGACAAATTAAGCTGTCGGAGATGAGCAGCTCCATGGCGCTGGCAAGGTTGGGCTGTATTGGCAGAGCAATGCTTGTTTGGTCTATTTGAGGGGCTGTGTAACTTCCTTCCCTTCCTTTGGGGCAGTTTTCCTTTTGGCGAAATGTTTTGCGCTGGGTTGGGACTTAAAATACCTTTATTTCATAATGATGTCCTTGTGTGTGTTAGAGGTGAAAATTGGCTGTTAGTTAGAATTGGTTTGGTTATGAGTTTATGTGGTGTTAACTTATATAATGCTGATCATTCTGTCAAAATAAATTTATGTACGTGTGTGTATTATATATATATCACATTTTAATCTCACATATTACTGTAAATGGAAGAGAGCTACACATCGGGTGCTAAAATGGTATTAGATTATAATATGGATGTGATTTAAATCCCGAAGGCTGGGGGAGTACTCATGATGTACAAATATTTGACCAAAGTTAGCAAAAAATACTTCCCACAGATGAATATAGCACAATAACGAACTCAGAAAGAGGGAAGGTTCCTTAACTCAGAAAATTACCTCATAACAATGCTGTACCAATGGTATATGATGAGAGCATGTGTTGTCTAGTGGAAAGACTACAACAAATGATTTGAGTGTTAAATTTTTTTTCCTCTTTTCCACTTTTTTGGTATAATATCTGAGGCTTTTGGGGAAACTGCAATTCTCACTTCTCGTGAGAATTTGGGGTAGTTTGTGGGCAGGGTTGAAAACATGCAAAGCTTGATGCTCTGTAACAAAAAAAAAACAGGCCCTTTTTTCATTTTTGTTGAACAGGTGTCCTAAAAAAAATCTGTCAAAAAAATCCAGCTTTTACAGAGCAGTCGCTTTAATATAAAATTTGCCGAAAATGGTTAGTGATTAGAGGGTCATTTTGTACACACGTCCCTTCACAAAAAGACAGAGAGACTTAGCCGTATTTAAAATATAGATAGTGCCAATGTGCTCATTCGTACAATCAGTGGAAATTCAAATTTTGACAGTAAAAGGCAGTAGATGTCAAAAATAGCCTTGCTGGGGGGTTAGTACCATCTGATGTAAGTGGATATTCTTTGATGTACAGATAATAGAACCTTATAATAGTCCCGACTTTATAGAACTGTCATACTCTAACCTTGTTCTGGAAAATCCAGAACCATGTGTCTTATGCTCAGTCAATTAAATCTTACAGTTTTAAAAATAGCACTGCCTGGTGTCTCTAACTGATGTCCACATATGAGAAATGGTTTTCTCTTTCTCCTTTGATGTAAATATGGAAACTTGTAATTAATTTCGATCCATTAAACTCTATCTAAGCCCTTGTTCTAGAAACACTAGAACCATGTGTGCAGTGTCATCCTAACATTATTTTACTTAAAGGTGCAATCATACAAACAGACATAATACTAACATACACATAGGGTTTTTATACCGTGCCATTTCAATAAAGATCACGGCGCCTAATCACTACAGCAAAAAAAAAAAAGTCAAGTTAACAGCATATAAACAACAAAGCAACAATCACTTTGGGAAAGATGAGTTTTTAAGCTCGGTTTTGAAAGCTACACGAATTGGCTGTGCGAATTGCGATGGGGTAAATATTTCCAGAGTTTGGGGGGCTGTAGAGAAAAAACTTTTATATCTGCAGCAGATTGAGTGTCTTTCTATATATTTTGGCAAGCAAGGCCAAGTATTATCTAATGCTGATCGGAGTTCTGTACGAGCTTGTGTGTCCAATGTGAGGCAAGAGGTGAGATATGATGGTGCATGTCCATTTAAGCCTTTAAATACATATAGCAATGTCTGAAATAAATGCGTTCTTTCACAGGTAAGCCATTGAAGTTTATAGAAAAATAGTTGCTGGTCGTGTTTTGAAGCACAAAAAATAACTTTTGGCAGCCCTGTTTTGAAGTCGTTGTAATCTGTTTATGTAAGATATATAGCTCCAATCAAAAGTTGCATTTCCCAGAGTCAATCTTGGACAAAACAAGGATCTTACAACACTGCTACAGGTATCCGAATACCCCCCATTCCCCCACCCCCCCCCCCCCCCCACCCCACCCCCCCACCCCCCCCCCCCCCTCCCCCCCCCCCCCACTCCCCCCCAATTAAACTCGACGAATGCGTGTAATTTTCCTCAAATGAAAGTTGATACTGCATGATAAAGAAGTCCCTGAGAAGACATGGACATGACATCCATCGAAATCATGCCCAGGTTCCTGATGTTCTTAGATGGAGTAATGACATCGTCACCGATATGAAGTTGGACACCAGGCCATTGTCCGTCTATAATAAGATGAGGTCGCAACAAGAACTCAGTTTTGTCATTATTTAATTTCACCTATTTTCAGTCATCCATGTTTTAATTCATTGAGGCACATTTCAAGCGTCGTCAGACGCCAACTGAATAGATGCTGAATCCGAAAGAACAACACTGGAATGTAAATTTGAATGTGTCCTGTCATAAATGGTGATCCCTTAATTTGTGTTTCTTGATGATACGTCCATTTGAAATGTATATATGTGAATGACTTTGGGTCACAAAAAAAAATTTTTGATCATTGTGGTAATCCGTAATCCATGTCCTGTGGATGTTAGTACGTCCATTTATTAAAACATCGTGTTGACCTTCCCTGAATATGATGTGAACCTTTGAGTCTGTTCCTGTAATACCGATTCGTTTTCCATCCTACTAAGTAAAACGCTGTGATTCACAGTGTCAAAACGGCACTAAGTTCTAATATACAAGAAAAACACCCCTTCTTATTGTAATCTTTTTGTAAATGTCATCTTCACTTTCGTAGACAGTCTCTGTACTCCGACCCGAACAGTAAGCAGACTGTAATTTCGTCACCCAAAGCGTATGTTCATGTGTCATTGCTATTATTTACCACCTGTTTTCTATCAGTTTGGATAGAATTTAATGTTTGCAACCGGGCGGTAGCTTTTTTTATTCTTCGGGTTCAGGGAACTGTTTTTTGATAAAAGCGGGATAGCACAGCATGTTTTAAAGAGCTTGGGAAAATACCTGTTGACAGAGATCCTTTATGATACAGTTTATGATGGTACAAAAACAACAAGTTTCTTTAAGTACCATGTTGGAATAGTATCTAGCACACAACTTTTAGTTGCATGCATTACTGATGAGTTTTTCTACTTCATCTTCTGACACAAGGTTAACGCAGAAACTTACATGTACAGTCCCTTTGTATGTATCACCTAACCCAGAACCAGATTGTTCTTTTTTCAAACCAGAGTATATTTTAGATACCTTTTCATAAAAATATACAGCAAAATCATTACCATAATTTCTTCTGCACCTCTGTGCTTGTAACACTTTCCCTGAATTATTCAAAAGCCCATTGACAACTTAAAACATTGTTTTTGAGTCAGCATATTGGAACTTCTCCTTTATATAACTTTTCTTAGCAGTCCTCAATCATACTCTTTACTCTCTTGTTTTCTCAATGTAAAGTTGGTGATATACCTCATTACCGGTCTTACGCCACTTCCTTTCAAACTTCTACGAACCCTTCGAGCCTCATGGATCTCAACATTATACCAGGGTTTCTGATATCTTGGTTTTCTGGGGTCTACTTTAACACAGGTGGCCATGAATATCAAGGCAGGTGAGAATAGCCTGTTCAAAAGCCTTTGTTAGACACTCAACATTATCATATCAGTCATATCATCAACTGCGATTTTAAGTCACACTGAAATTTTTCACGATCAATTCTGTGAAAGTTACGTTTAACAATTTCCACAATTTGTTCTTTAGGTTTAACTTCGCATGAGTGTGCAGAACAATATGGTGATCATATGGTCTTACACCACTGTACACTCTTTAATCAGGTAATCATCGGGGCAAGCAATAACCAATTCAGCAGTGTTACCAGAATATATGAGTTGGGCCATGTTACATATTGATGAAACCCAACACATTCAAATAATTCCTGGAACTTCCTGACATCAGATCTTTTGGAGTGTTTCAGATGGAATTGAAATCACCCAGGATATTACCTTACCAGCAAAAGTGTTTAACTTGCAAAATGAAATGCTCAAATTCTGTTAGGAACTGAGATAATTTGAATCCATTTTCTTTCGAAGGAGGGGTCGATAGATGACAACATAATCACCTTCCTTTTGAGTGTGTTTGAAATTTATGACATGCTCAAAAGTAACTGAATTGAAATTGATGGATTATCTGAACTTAAGGGGGCGCTAACAAAACACCAATACCACATGATTACAAATCCCCTGGGGATATTAATAAATGCAAACCCGGGACGCATTACCAATAATCACATTATCTGTACTACGCAACCAGGTTTCAGTTAAGAACATTACATCCTATTCTCTGGTCCCAACACATAATCGTTGCTAAGGTTTTTGTTGCCTTAGAACGTGCATTCCAAAGGCCAACAGTAACACTGTTATCATTTTTTATTAACTATATCGTGTGAACATGATGTTTGTTTTTGTATCAATTGGGTCTTGATTTGTTGGGTCCAGTGGTGTTGATTGATGGTGAGGTACCATGCATGGACTTGATGACGTAATTTGCGGACTCCTCCTCTGATGCTCTGTGTTTAGTACGTCTAGATTATCCCCAAGGACTTAGTGTTCAACCAGGTGCTAAGTGATTAGCTTTGTTTGTCAGATTTAACCTGTAATAATTGGAGTACTACTATACGGTATAGATGAAGTTAGGTAACGGACCGGGATTGGGATTGACATCCCCCTGAGTAAAAGTTCAAGTTGTAAAAGCTGAAGAATTCTGATAGTAACTAATACGAGCACCAAGGTATTTATGATGAACCTGGTTGGCAGTTGGTAAGATACCCTTGACATGTGTTATACTTAACTGGTACCACACCATGTTCATGTCTGATGCACACTAGTCTATGATAATCCAAGGCAGCTGAAAACCCTGGCATGATCGCACAAGAAAATCTCTTGTCCTCCTATTATGAGAAGTATTGATCTCCCCTGTACATCAGTCCAAGTAGTATGTACACTGAGTGTAGCGAAAAAAAGGGGGAATATTGCAGTATAGAAAATCAGAAAATCAACTCAACTATCCCAAATAATGATATGGTAGCCCATTATGAAGACAATGTTGTCCCTGCATATCATGCCTCCACAACTGATGAAATTGGAGAAGAAACTCAACTTAGAACTGCGGGAAATGAGTGATGTTTTTTCAACTCCGTCGTGTTTAGAGTCCTGAGTTGAATGTGGCAGCCGTGCCTCAGGCCGCTCCACACCAATCAAAAATAAAAACCAAAAAAAAAAAAAAAAAACAACTTGACCAAAGACAGTTCTCCATTTTTTTTCTGCATCGAGAGATTTCACATATCAGGTGTCCCGAAAAATCGAATACTGGATTTTTGCCCTGAGGTAAAGCTTTCCATCAAAAATATCCGTATCTGAAAGGATTAACTGATAACATTATTCTTTGGTACAAACATTTTGAAATTTCTAATTTTGTATAGGAGCAAATACGAAATGCAACCAGAAGCCTATGTTTTTATTTTGAAATAAGCAAATCAAACTCACCTTTTTCTCTCTTTTAAGACATTTCTGTAAGCCAATACAAGACATTGATTTGCTAATCTCTACATGAAAGTACTATTATGACACAATATTTGGGTGCCTCAATCTCTCGTTGCAACCTTTAACTTTTGACGTATGAGGAAGATGGATTCTCATTAGACCTCCTGCCTGGCGCTATCATCTAATGTCTGTACTCCATCCGGTCTGAAGTCTGGAGTGACATCATAGCGTAGAACAGAAGTAAAAGTAGCGCGAGGTTGTCTGGCTTTTTCCGCTAACGATAGCCCTACTACTTCTCTCCCTAATCCCAGAGCGGTCAGTTCATTCAACACCACCGGGGTCCCTGTGCCACAGAGTCAGAATTTGTATACTTACAGTCCTTTTATAACACGAACTCGTGCATATAATGAAAACTTTTTGATGTCTTAGCATCCCTACTAGCTCGATTTTTAAAAATACCAATGGTGCACAGCTCATGCTTAAATCCGTGAAATGTTGACCCAAAAAAAGCACCGAAAAACGTGAAACAAATTAATAGCTAAACACAGCCGTCTCCCCGTCCCGGGGTGTATGTCCGTAATTATGGTAATCAGCGAAAATAAGTGTGCTCGTGCGATTCTAAAGAAAATAACCGGGAACAATCCAGGGCACTCACTGATCTAGTGGTGCGCTGCTATGTTTAAATTGGAATTTTTACGGTTAAGAATCACCGTTTCAAATAATAAGATTTGTAAAAACCATGAATGGAAAATTAGTCACGGAACCAATGTGCGTATAATAATAATATATTTAGGACTACCTCAAGGTACGATTTTCAATAAGTGCTGTTTTTGTACTGATTCGATTTGCTTATTTCCGCACGTATCCGCTTGCGCACCCACCCCTGCTGTTTCAATACACTCCTGTTGCGTAAGCGTTGTACGGCGGTAGTACGGACGCCGTGCACGCTACGGAACAAGCTCAACAGTAAAAGGTACATCTTGAGGTTGGAGTAATAAATGTTATGCTTCAAGCACTGCTGAAAATGATTGCCCCCTGCGTCATAATTAGGCAAATAGATTTATATCTCTTTTGTAGTAGTAGTAAAATCAAAAGTTTTAATCCGTTTTTGTCCCCGTTAATGGGGGTGGTCGGATTCACTTCACATTCCCAGCAATAACTGGCTGTGGGAGTGATTTGGATAACCGTAAAAACACTGACTTACGAAAAGTCATAATCCCCAAACACTGTAGGCCCCAAATCCAAAATAAGATATGTAGCCCAATTACTGATACAGAGGTGTCCCCGCATATAATGCCCACACTGATGAAAAATTGGAGCAAGAAACTCAACTATAGATGGAAAATGGGTGATGTTTTTGGGAGCACTGAATTGATGTGCAGCGGCTAGGCGCCAAGCGAACCAATTATGCTAATGAGGCAAATAAAAAATAAAAAAAAAAAAAAAAAAAAAAACACGGTGACAAACAGTTCTCCACTGCATCGAGAGGATTTCACATATCATGTGTCCCTGAACAAAATCGAAGTACTGATTTTTGCCTGATTCAACTTTCTCATCAAAACATATCCGTATCGAAAGGTTAAGCTGAGATTATTCTTTGGTACAAACATTTTTGAAATTTCTAATTTTGTATAGGAGCAAAAAATACGAAATTCGCCTATTTTGTATTTTTGAAATAAGCAAATCAAAATCACCTTTTGCTCTCTTTTAAGACCTTTCTGTACCAATACAAGACATTGATTGGGCTATCTATATGAAATTAACTATTATGACACAATGTTGGGTGCCTCAACTCTCGTTCACCTTAAATTTGACATTAATTTGAGGAAGTTGATTCTAAATTAAGACTCCTGCCTGGCGCTATCCATCCTAATGTCGTACCCATCCGGTCTGAACTGGAGTGACATCATAGCGTAACAGAAGTAAAAGTAGCGCGAGGTGCTCTGGCTTTTTTCCCTACGAGCCCCCTCTATCTTCTCTCCTAAGCCAGAGCGGCAGTTCATCAAACACCGGGGTCCAGCGTGGCCACAGAGTCAGAGAATTTTGCTATACTTACAGTCCTGTATGACACGAAATCCGTGTAGATATGAAAACTTGATGTCTTAGCACCCTACTATCTCGATTTTAAAAATACAAATGGTGCACAGCTCATGCTTAATCCGTGAAAGTTTGACCCTAAAAAGCACCGACAACTTGAACAAAAGTACATAGCTAAACACATCCGTCTCCCACGTCCGGGGGTATGTCCCGTAATTATTGTAATCACGAATAAGTGTGCTCGTGCCTATTCTAAAGAAAATAAACCGGAAATCCAGGGGCGACTCACTGATCTAGTGGGGCGGCTGCTATGTTTAAATTGGAATTTACGGTTAAGAAATCACCGTTTCAAAATAATACATTTTAACCATGACTGGAAAATTAGTCAAGGAAACAATGTGCTATAATATAACTAAATTTAGGACTACATCAAGGTAAGATTTTCATAAGTGCTGTTTTTGTACTGATTCGGAATTTGCTTATTCCTCATCGGATCCGCTGCGCACCCCCCCGGCTTTTTCATACACCCTGTGCGTAGCGTAATTGTAGGAGGTAAGTACGAGCGGGCAACGCTACGGAACAAGCTCAAGTAAAAGGTACATCTTGAAGGTTTGGAGTAATAAATGTTAGGCCATTCAAGCAGCTGCTGACAATGATTGCCCCGCTTCCGATTAAGGCAAGATGAGATTTAACATTCTCTTTGTAGTAGTAGTAAAAGCAAAGTTTTAAATCCTGTTTTTGGCCGGTGTGGCCGGATTCACTTCACCATTCACAGCAAATCTGCTGTGTGAGGATTTGCTAACCTTAAAAACACTGAACTTTACAAAAGTCATAATCCCCAAACAGTTTTTGTTTTTTTTTTCTGTAGGCCCAACTCCAAATACAACATAAGCATGTACTATGTCAAATTGTATATATGCCATGTGATACAAGAAGATTAGAAGTGCAAGAAGCTGCCATTTGATAACATCTGTGTGCTGCCATGTATTAAGGTAACTCTCATTTCTTTCCTTGAGTCAGTGGCTCCTTGCAATGGTCTACAAAAAAGGCCAAAAAAACCGTGTGTGTTGCCTGAATAACCATTTCAAGAGCAACTGACCAAGTTTTGGCATAAAAGTATGCTTGATGAGAATTGCTGACAAATGGCACTAATGCACTTACAACCGTCTGCCCTTTCATCCTGAACCTGCAAAAGACATCGACAGCAAGTGCTTCTTTCACTGATACAGTAGTATCTGGCCTGGTGCAACATCTTGTGTCGGTTGACAGTTAACATGGTTAGCCATCTTGAGTCATCGAGTCTAGTAAATACCTGCTTTCCTTCCTATCAAGACATTAGTCAATAGTAAAATATGCTAAAGGTGATGAATATTAGTGGATGTCTAAGTGTCAAAATGCGCAAGGCCTGATTTAGGAATTTAAAGGGACTTGAAAAGATTCTGTAAGGATCAATTCGTTGCAATTTGCCCGTATTGGATGTATAAACATCTACCGTAAAAGATTTGAAGTTTTATTGGACAAACAAAGTAGAGAAAAAAAAACCCCCCCCCCAAACTAAGTTTTAAACACTTGCCTGCTGGTCCTTACCCGGCTCATATATTTTCAGATGGCATGACAGAAAATACTAAATTATCATTTATTACATAAGATTGCTATTTGGCTTATTCATTCACCTTCAGGTGTGATCACATACATTGGTACACGCTCCAAATCTGTAAAAATTGTTGGGGGTGCTGCTTTCTTCTGGAAATCTCTTGTTGTCTCTTTAATTTACAACTGTGTAATGATAAAAATAGGAACGTATGATCAAAATCCCTCAATTTTGAAATGGGGAGCAAGAGGTGGGATAAGTATAGCTCCCATTGGGTCCAAAACACCTTTTTAATAAAAACAAAATCAAAATTGTCCTGTTTTTTCCATTTTTTTGGTGTCCCCCTTTTAGACACACTTGTTGCACACACCCATTTGTCCTTTGGATGATTGCCAAAGTTCAGAATCCTCAGAAAAATATCACATAATTATTTCAGTTTCTGAATTTCATCAAGAGGATTTATATTTCCAATTCATCCACCAAGGGATTAAGTGTTCGATTCAAAATTAGAGTGAGGATAGAGAGAGTGCATTCTGGTCCAATTCTCACTTACCCATATTGTTTGACACACTTCCATGTGGTCCATTCCAACTGAAAATTTCACTTCCCCCACTAAAAGTGACTTCCTTCCCCCCTAAAAAAAATCCCCACATGGGAGGCAAATGTGGAGGGGGGAAGTCAACTTTTGAAAAAAAATGCCCTTCTAAAAAACCTTGTTATGAGCCTACTTATCAAGTAGAGGTGCCTCTCTCTCGTTTGAAATAATCACTCCCTCCTCCCACCATGATCATTTTTCACATCTAGTTGCCGAATATCCTTCTGTTGTTCAACACATATGTATAAATACAGCAGTGTATATGTGATGGTAAACATATATTATGTGCTCCCTTTATAATATTCTAATGCAATGCCAGGGGGGGGGGGGGGGGGTGGGGGGAACAGCATCGTAAACTTCTAAATAATAAAGTCATACTTTGAAAGGTGCTTCAATTGTATGTATTTTTCTCCCCCTGGCTTGAAAAGCAGAGGGGGATGTGCGGATAGTGGAAATGTTCGTATGTATAGTGTGGTGTTCCAGTGTGGTTTTCACGTCTCCTTCAAAAAGTTTAAGTCCGATTAAAAACAGACTTGGGGTTAAGGTGCAATAGGGGGTTCCTTCATATGTGGAATATCCAAAGGTCATGTTATAAGCCAACCCGATACTATAAAGAAGGTGGTTGGTTAAAATCTTAAGACGTAGCCAAAGGCGATCATAACCAAAAACTTGACATGAATAAAAAAAAAAAAAACAATTTCAAACCCGGGGGGGGGGGGGGGGGTGAGCCTATTTCGACTTAAGGGAACAGTGTCAAACCTGAGTGTGAGTTTCTGCGTATCTATTTTGGTTTGTTAACTGCAAATATTTGATTATTGTATGTAAAGTTCATTTCTAGAAAGAAAATTGGATGATGAACCCGATGGTGGCATAAGATAATGTAAAACTTTCAGGTATTTGAGAAGAAAATACTAAAAAAACATGATTTTGCCCCAAAATTTTAGACCGTATAAACAAAAAAGGAATTTAGTTAATTTTCTATGATTTCTATGTTATTTTTAGAAACAAGACAAATTGTCTAGGACATTTTTTTCTTTTCTAAAAAGAGAGCACTTTTTTCGAAATATAGGGAAAATGTCAAAAAAACAAAAAAAGTGTGATTTTTAATTTTCTTTTCCAAATTTTGGTATATATTGGAGAATATCTTTAGTTTTAGAAATCGAAAAATGAAAAAATGAGAAAACAGTCCCTCAGAGAAGACCAACTGCTATCGTAGAGAAAAAGTTAAACCTTACCTTTTACTTCGGATTTTTGAGTTCTCTTGTCTGAAAAGTGCACAAATTTTGCGAAAATTGAACATTGAGAAAATCTGTGTTTTAGTAAAAAAGGGCTGTTCACACCATGTCAAGCTGTTGGTTTCCAAATAACTTTAGCTTCGAACTTCAAAATTAATATTTTTGTTGTGCAAGTGATGGGAAAATACATCCTTATCCTACTATTGAATCAAACATCCTTTGTCTCTAACTTCCAGAAAATCGAAGAAATTGAAATTTCTCTGGTCTGAAATCAGCGCTTTGTTTACATTTTCAAACTATTATTTTTGTTTTGCAAGATGGTCGTTGCAAAAGTACAGAAAAATATGACACGCGGCCACGCTTGTCATTACGCAGTAGTAAATGCACCGCGCGGAGCGATGCTGCGCCTTGCGATCTGGACGGCGTAAAATGTGCTTAAATTCCCGCCGTTAAGGACAATGCTGCTTTTTTGTGACTTAAATGCGTCATCAAAGTTGTTTTAACTCGGCGGAAAAAATACAGCTCAGGATTGTCT
Organism: Ophioderma brevispina; assembly: GCA_023653785.1. Lineage (NCBI taxonomy): Eukaryota > Metazoa > Echinodermata > Ophiuroidea > Amphilepidida > Ophiodermatidae > Ophioderma > Ophioderma brevispina. The sequence continues at coordinate 33,180 of JAMKCH010082345.1, read as the reverse complement.
GCTTTGGATAACCTTTGTTGGTAACGATAGTTAGAACACAGGTGTTGATGTTTATTAAAAGATGGTGCAAAAATCCGAAATTCGTGTGCAAAAACAAAAGCACTAGGGTGACACTAACCTAAATGCACTTGTGGCCTCCATCCCTGGGTTACATCCTGCAGATACCTGCCAGCCTGTCTGGATGTCTTCTCGGATTGGAAGAAAATTCATTAAACCACTCTACAGACTATAAGAATAGTCATTCATAATTCTGCATCTTAACGCATTACACACAAATCTGCGAAGCCGTTAACAAACACGGCATAAATTTGCGATTGGATGAAAATGCCAGTTGCACTCGCATACTGCGTATGTTACTTTTGAACACAGTGTATCACAATGACTGATTTATTTCTACGTGGGCTTAATTGTTGTTTGTTTTGATGGTTAAATTTTATTTGAAATAAACTGTTTATCACAAAGGCAAATTCTTTTTGTCTGTCGTGTATTAGTTAGCTTAAAACGCGCATTTTACTTTTGCTGTAAAATGGGACCTGTTGTCACAATGCACTCCTCCGGTGGAGCTGCTCAGATCTCAAAATCCCAGTGTGTGTGCATTGATTTGTCCCATTTTTCTTGCAAGCTGTAAGCGCAAGTTATTAACCTATAAATAACTTCTAATGTGGTACATTGATAGAACATGATAGATCATGTGCCTGTATAAAGTTTTTGGAGCAGTTTATGAATATTCATAGCTCATTTGCAATGTTTTCAATAAAATAGATTTAACACAGTTGTGTGGACCATCTTAATTATGGCAATGTATTCTAGTTTGCATATTTGGAATGCTTAGCAATGTATTGAATCACACTTAAGTGAATAAGCCAACTACCAGTCTTTAGGTATAAGAGGACAAGTTAGTATTTTGTTTGTCATCGCTTATGTAAATCCAATTTGTGCTTTCGAATAGGTAGATTATGATAGCAGGCAAGGTAAAAACTTAGTTTTGGGGGTTTTTTTTCTTCCTTGGTTTTTCAAAAAATCTTTGAATTGTTCACCGTATGTTCTACTCCGATCAAGTACAATTGAGAGAAATTTGTATCCTCAAATCTCATGCTCTTTAATGCACATTCTAATAATTACTCTGTTGAAATTGAGGGTGGAAACTATAGGAAGTGTGAAGGCACAATTATTAAACCAACCTTGTAACCAACACCCTTAAGTGCCAGTATTTTACAGGGATTGGTTACAACTCTGAGCCAAACAGCTTCCTTCCTACCGCCGTTGCGGACCATCTCGCGAATTGCAACACTATATTTAGCCCCCCTCTCAATCGAACTTGCACGAAGGCCCATCATCTCCCTGCCTCCCTTTGAGGTGGGCACTTATCACCTTAAACAGAAACACTATGTAAACATCAGGTGAGGGATAAATTGGCTACGAAGATAAGAATAAGCCTGGTATTACTCCGGGGAAGTCGGTTTTACCCCTGAGAGTTAACGCTGTGAATATCACATATGTAGTGAGCGAGTGTATTAGGCCACTGCCCATGAAATGAGCCAAATTTAAAAAACAACAATTGCAAAGCATAATAGAGGGTAAATATTCCCTGGGGTGAACATTAAGGACGTTGGGACCATGAGCAGGGCTTTGACATTTTCAAACATGTGCCAACAAAGCTCATAAAGTAATCTCGCCTTTCTTGTAAATAAGATTGAAGTAATCTTTCCTTTGAAGTCATGGCATGATAGCAGGACAACATGAATTTTGACGTAGTTCATAAAAAAAAATGTTTAAAACAGAGCAGTACTGAAACTGGTGTTAGAGGAGTTATTGAGTCACAAATCCCAAAAATCAAAAAACTAGATAAAAACTGTAGAGAATAGTTAAAACAATAATAGCACATTTTTGAAGAGCGCCCCCAATTTTTCAATGAAGTTGATATTTTGGCACAGTTACGGTGGTAATGGCTCTAGGAAAACTATACCTGCAACGAGAATGCTAAAGAAATGCGTATTATCATAAAAAAGCGATTTTGTTATTAGAATTGGGATCCCAGATTGACTTAACTGCAGAGCTGGAAATGCTAGTTTATGTCCGTCCAGATGAAGAGTGCCACCGAGAAGATAACCTCTAACTTGACTGCTTGAACCAATAAATACAAATAATGGATGAGCGTAGATAAGTACATGGCGTTATTTCCGGCTATGAACATTGGAAGGCCATTTCGAGCAGCCGTTGACTTGTTATCGGGATCCCGTAATAATTTTCTAATTTCAAAATTCTTGTTTGTGACACACAGACATTTCGAGCTAACCATTCACATGATAGTTTACTTGCCAGTTACCAATGCAAACCGTGTAAATCCTCATTTTTGTGAAAAATTGGGGGTGCTCTTCAAAAAAATGTGCTAATATTGTTTTTAATCATTTGAAAGACTAGCAACCTAGCAACTACTCCGGTTACGCAGGATGTTGATACCGTTTTGAATTCACTGTTTTCTGTTAGGTTGGCACATCCTAACCCCCTGCCACTAATTGAAGGCTACAAGTAATCCTCTACAACTAGCTTTTATCATAGTTCCGCCGTAACGGACGATATAACAAAGTCACAAGGTGGTGTGGTGTAGGATATAAAATCATTATGAGGCGATATTCCAGAACGCTTCCGGGTCCAAATACAATAACAAATTCGGGAATGTTAAATTTAAGGTCCATAATAATTACTGTAGGCCTAATGGCCGATGAGCATTGTTCCAAAAACAGTCCATTATTGTCAAAACATTGCAAAATTTACCCCATAGCCCAAAACGACTTCCAACTGGCAAAAATGCTGATCTTTTTTTCCATGTACTCGTGTGTTTAACTATGCGGATTCAGCTCATATATATCTGAGTGGGTTCCCGGGGCCAAAAATAATCTTAAAAAACAGTGCTGTGACGTCGCCAATTTTCGCAAAAATTGGGCCGCAACTCTAATAAAAGTCCCATACAAATCAACTGTAGAAGTTCATACTTTATCATCTATCTTCATGAATAACCGGTTATTTGAGATAACGACCGTCCCGTGATCTTGTTATTTGAAGACAAAGAAGTAGGCCAATTCATCCTACTAAGGCCGAAATTTTCAAAACTCTCCCCGTATTTCAGTGGCGTATCAAGCAGTCATCCAGATGGGGCAAAAAAAAAAGTCCGTCCTGCCAGAGGGGGAAAAAATTCGTAGTCGTCCCAGTGAATTGCCAATCAAATAGGTCTGACTTTAATGAAATGCGCATGTAGCAAATGCGAAAATGGCTGAATTTACTTACTTCAATTTTGCCCAAATGTTAGGACGGAAATTGGTCGCAATTCCCCGAAAAAGAGGGAACTAAAATGCTATTTTGGTTAATATCGGCATCTTTTTCGCGCCAGAGGGGGCATATCTGGCACTTTCCCCTCCCCCCCTTCCCGGTCGGTATGCCAATGCCGTATTGTTTTTTGCTCGCTGTCGTGGATTGGTCGCAGGCAAGCGGTGTGTTAGGGTCAAGTGTGGATCTGAAGAGCCACTGAAATTTAATCTTTTTTGGAAAGGTTTCAATATTGATGATATTTTAGCAGAAATACTCCAGTTTATTGAAGGGTAATTCACATGGAGGGCTGTATTAGAAAATTCTATCCTCAACAAAATCCAATGTAACTTTATCTAATACACCACTTAACACCGCGGAGAGAGAAAAAACTTACAAACCCTTAAGTTGTTTTAGATTTGCAATCCTAATTTGTCAAGAATACCATATTAGTCAAAGCAAGGTTAATTTACTCCTAATTTGTTTTCTATTTGGTGAAAAATAGACTAAGAAACGATAATCCAATCTGACAAGTTATACGGGCTGCATAAAAGTGCAGTTTATTTTGAAGTTGCCTTCTTTGAGATACCAAGCTAATTTGTCACGATTTCCACGTTTAATTGTAGCATTATTTTGGCTGTGGGAGTGGCTAGCATGATGCTATATTTGGTAATGACACCTCATGGTTGGTCACTGGGGAACTCCAGATGGGGGTAAGGCATGTTGGGGGTCTAGTGGGTGCATCAGTCTCCTGGAGATTTGTAGCACGATGCTATTTGCAACTGATAAAGTTGGTTTTTTTACTATTTATGCGGCAGGATGCGATGGCTAAGGTTGGAAATAAATTTGAATTTGAAAAATGTGGTTGCATGTGTTGTTTTTTTGGCGGGAAAGTGAGAATCCTTTCTCTTCCCTTCTTAAAAAACTTTGTATCATTTTGGTGGACCTAGATTAATAAATGCAGATCAGTGGCGGCAGAACCATTGCCAATTGGCACTTTGTCTGAGCAATTTTCAATACTTTACTATTTATCTACTACAACTTTTCTCTTATCGTTTTCTGATAAGCCTGACATGACCCCCTACCCCCATGTCCCCTCCCCCGGTTCTGCTGATGCAGATGTAGATCATCCAGGCCGTTCGCAGGGGGGTGCGGTCACACACCTCTCCAAATTCCATAAAAAGGGCAAACGGTTCACTTTTTGATAATTTTTTGTCCCCGCCGAACAGTTTGGACTCGGCCCTATGAAATGAACAGCGTCCGTTCGTCTGTGATAAAATGTTAACCCACTTTGTATACGATTTTTCTGGAGTTCCGTGAGGGCGACAATGATGTTACTTGGTGGAAAGAAGCGGGTTGATGAGTTCTCGTCCTAATTAGATTTTGGGCATAAGATATGCTAATAAAGTATCTCATTTGCATAATTTAAGAAATATTCCCGCGAGGCTTGTGTACAAGTTATTTGGAATTCTGTAAGGCGTATAATGATGTAACTTGGTGGAAGGAAGTGGGTTGAGTTCTCGACCTGATTAGATTTTGGGCATAATTTTCGGCGGCAAATTACATATGCAAATGAGCTAATTAATATGCAAAAATCAGCGTAATCGCTATATTTTTTTTAAACAGTACATCGGATACGCAAAATTCCTTCACTACGTGAAAGCCTATCATGGTGCGCATCTTCTTTGACATTTGAAAGTATGTGATATATGCTCAGGTATGCAAATGATCTAATTAAATATGCATAATTGCTGTATCACTGAAACGGTACATCGGATATATACAAAATTCCTTCGCTATGTGAAAGATCACTCTGCCATACATCTTTTGTGTCAATCGTAATTGGGCCAAAGTGCTTGTGGGCCAATTAAAGGGGCATTTTTGATGCAACTGATCTAATTAAATAATGTGTAATTAGTGTATCACTGAAACAGTATATCAGATATACAGAATTCCTTCACTACATGAAAGGCTACTCTGCCATACATCTTTTGTGTGAATTGCAATTGCGTCAAAGTGCTTGTGGGCCAATTAAAAGGGGCATTTTTTTATGCAATTGATCTAACTAAATAATGTATAATTGCTATCGCTGAAACGGCACATTGTTCCTGTGCTACATTGGAAGAATATACGCATACATCTTTGTGTGAGATCATAATTAAATCAACGTGCAGGTGGGGCGCAATGTGAAAGGGGGATGTTCTGATGCAGTTGGGTCTAGATAACTATACCACAGCTGTGTTGAGAAGTCTCATTTATTATGACAAAAATGAGAATAGGGAAACAAAAATATAAACTGGGGCAAAACACGTTTGACAAGGCTGCTTTTGGAGTTGATGACCATGTATCTACATCCTGTGTACATTGATGAAGTTTCATGGTGCGGTCAAATAGATTTTTTCATAAAATCTAGTTTTAAACGCGACGTCGTTCTATGTGGGAAATAGGCACATAGAGGAGCGCTATCGAAAATTTAATATGACCTTTGTAGGTCCCTACCTATATGGCAAGATTCCCGCATGGATTTTTCCTGAGTTTTTTGCGGTGAGTAATTGGCCTCTTTCATTTCCCTACTTAGATCGCTTTGTCAAAATTTTGTCGCCATTGCTAAATTCTTCTAAAAAATAAAAGAGACAATTTGCATGGGGTCCAAACAGCTGTGATAACGGTGGGTTGTCGTGGAGGGGGATGAGTGTGGTTTCTATTTGTAGACTTTATACATTGTAGTTGCATTTACACCTGTTAGTGATCGCGATAGGCAAATTCAAGTTCGCCTTGTTTTTTATTAAAGGTCCAAAATTTAGAATAAAATGACAAGAAAGTCACTTTTTAGTTTAAAGGGGGTGGCCCAAGTTTAAGATCTAATAAGAAAATATAAAACAACATTTATAGAGCGCAAAATACCAAGGGTTTCTAAGCGCTGTACGAAAACATAATCAACAGCCTAACACACAACTACAACATAAAACTAACAATAGTCAAAATGGGAAATAGCAACTTGAGCAAAAAGGTTTTTGAGCTTGTTGAAATTGACCAATTTAAGCATCAGAACGGTATATGTGAGGGATATTTGTTCCAGAGTTTGGGTGCAGCCACTGCAAAAGCCCGGTCGCCATAAGAATTGTCCTTGACAAGTGGTCCCGGGTTTTAAAGTAAGCTGTGGTGCTGAGCGAAGCGAGCGTAGTGGATAATGAGTTTGCTGATGTAGCAGGTGATCACCATGAATGGCTTTGTTAATTGTAGCAACAGGATTTTGAATGAATTGCTGTCCTCAATAAAGTCACCAATGCGATCATGAGAATTGGAGAGATATGTTCATGACGCTTTGTACCTGTGATAAGACGAGCTCATACTTTTAATTCGTGTGAAGTGAAGACAAGATTTTTTTGGTAAACCATAACAAAAGAGAGTTATTGCAGTCAAGATGCGATGAGACAAAAGCATGAATGATAGTGACGCTCAGGTTGAATTGACTATCCAAGTATTTGCGAATGCGGCCGATCTGATAAATACAAAAGAAGCTGTCCGCACATATATACGACATTGGCTTTTAGCTGCCAGGTGTCATCAAGCAAACGCCTAGGTCCTTTGCTGAATTTGAAAGGCATATATGTCAGAGCCTCCATTGCAGATGGATGGTAACATGGCGTAGTTTTTGAATTGAATTTTGAAAATGAATGATTAGTTTTTTGAGTCATTAGCATGATGTATTTTGAATGGCCCAGGAGCGGACATCAGCAATGCAGGGATTTCTAGCATGTTGACAGCTGAGAACTGGTGAGTTTAATATCAAAGTCATATAAAGTTGAGTGTCATCAGCATAAATGACATGATGAATACCATGGTGAGCATTGATGACATCGCTCAGTGGAGCACCTAGACATGATAAAATCCCAATGGTCTCTTTGACAGAACCTTGGGGACACACCCCAAGGAAGAGGGAAAAACGGGTCCGAGATGGAATCGCCAATAACAATGGCTTGTTTGAGACTATCGAGATTAAAGATAAACCATTTTAACAGTACCGCCTATGCCATACCTCCTTGGAATCTTTCAAATAACATAGTGTGATTTATAGTTTCAAAGGCAGAGGAGTAGTCGAGTTAAACTAGCACAGAATTCATGGCCTTGTCAAGCACGAGTTGAAGTTTCAGTCTGATAAATTGGCATTAACCCCAAAACCCATCTGTAAAGTTTCTCCCCGATATTTCAATCATTTTGTGTGAGAGATAAAACATGTTTTTGTAAGCCTCATAGACTACTGTGTAAGATAATATTGGTCGACCAAAAATGGGGCACATTTTCGCTCATAATTCCAAACCAAACATCTTTGGACCTAAGAGTTTCACAGGGTAAATAGAAAATAGTAGCCTTATTCTGCTGATACAAAATGTTGACCAATTCCAGTAAAAATCTGGGCTTATGGGAACACGAGGGTATTAGCGATCGGGATGGACACTTTTTAAAATGTGGCAAAAAGTCCAAAAATTGGACCATTTGATGGGGTGGGGGTTAGGGCTACTTTAACAAAAAAAAAAGTCCACGTAAATTCTGCCGTTACAGCCCGACATCCATTATTTAGAGTTTGGGTTTTTAAAGATCTGTATTCAGTGTACATTAAAAGTGCATATTGTGATTATGCACATGTGGTGATTCAGATCTACAATCAGGCCCGTACGCAGGGAGGGTGGGGGGGGCAACTGCACCTCCCAAAAAAAATTCCCATAGGGGGAAAAAGGTCCACTTTTGCTGAATTTTTGATAAAAAGGTTCAAAATTAGAGAAATTTGACACAAAAGTCTACTTTTGGTGATAAAAAGTTCAAAAAGTAAAAATATTGTTTTTTTGCATTTTATGGGGGGTTACATCCACTTTTACCAAAAGAAGGTCCACTTTTTCAAAGTGCCGGTAGGTACACCCCCCCCCCATAATAAACCACCTGCGTACGGCCCTGTCTACACTCAAACTAACTAGGTCTGAATTGATTTAGATCAAAAAATAATGTTTGGGATCTAATAAGATTGTGGCAGTATTGGACAATAAATTTTGTGTTAAGTGTTCTGAATTGGAATGGATTCAGATCAGACAAGTCGGCATAAGCGATGAAAGTGTTTGGATATGACACAAAAATCAAACAAACTGCCCATCTTCTGTGATTGCTTGCCAGGTGTGAAAAGGCCAGTCTGGTCCACCAATCTCATGAATAATGACTATTAATGGCTAGCAAAATTACAAAACATAATAGGCTGGATTCTGTTTCCACTCCAGGAGTCCCGGGCAAATTATTATGGATGTCAACCAGACGTGAAGTCAGCATTAGGGGTGTGATTTTATTAAAACATGGTCGGGACTTCTGCCTATTGTAAACTTTAACAAGTTATGTTTGCTAAAGGAAGGGGGATTAAAGGGGGCAATGGTCACTACTGTCACCACCTTTGGAATGTACCTCACACTCTAGGTGTGATTAGCAGCATTTTAAAATATTGAATTTGGACAGAATTTCTCTCAATTAAAAGAGGGAGAAGATGTTATTTTGGTATTGTGCAGTGACTCTCAAATAATTTAAAGTGTGAGCAAGAGAGAGGTAGGACATGCCATCATAACAGCATCAACAGTTGAATTCAATCCGACATCAAAATCGGGAGCGACCCGAGCAGGGACTGAAATAAGGTAATTTTTTTTTTTTTTTTTTTAGATCAGGAGCAATTGTTGGTGTTTTAACTTTTATTGCCCGCCAGTCCATACAAAATGTACAACAGTTTTGTTTCAGAACCAGGGGCCTTTTGCTTTATAGCAGGGGTAAATTTGCCCCTGCCCCTGCTTATTTCAAGCCTTGGAACCGAGAGTAGTCTATTCCAAAAGACGTAATGGTATGAGGGCACTCTTACACGTATCTGGTCACCAATATTTAAATCTGAATGACCGTTATTGCGAATTGCACGTTTTGCAGTGGGTAATCCATAACCCTGACAGATTTTGAAGTCAATAATTTATTCGAACATATATCAATGATATTATAAGAGGTATTGACGAGGTATTAGAGGTGGATTTTGTAAATGTTTGGGATCGAGGCTGGCATAGAAAATGCACCTAAGAATTCTCTAAATTACCGTTTGGAAAATCCCCAATGCCAAATCGATCAGGTCGTTTCCCTGCCCTCACCCGTACGTAGCATTTTGCATCTATCTAACGGTGCTGTTCCGATTTATGTGTATGTGGTTCCTACTTGATATGAGAGCCTGGCACTCCATCAGTACGTGGGAAACAAACTTGGCCAGTTTTGATGGTAGACGCAACAAGCTGTTGCACAGGCCCTATTCAATACTGTGCTAATATTGATGGTTAACCACTAAAACAGTGTTTTTTGTTTATATCTTGGGAATGAAATGGATTTGAGGGCTCAAATTTCGGACGACAATGAGAAAAATACAGTGGTAGCTGATATCAAATCGCTACTACTTGTCCGGGTAAATCGGGGGGGGGGGGGGGTCCCAAAGACGATCAGAACACGCACCTTTAAGCTCTTCCCTAGAATTCTAGTTGTCTCCATGTCATACTATGTACAACAACTCCAGTGGTGGCACCAGCGGGGGTGGGGGGGGCAGGGAGAATTTCCCCCTAATTTGTTTTCTTCTCCCCCCTCCCTGTTTGCCCCTCCCCCCAGCCAGAAGAAAAAGCCAGTTTTTGGCAAAAACATCCCCAATTTGGCAATCTGAGGGATTTGGGGCAAAATTTGGAAGGTCCCCCCCCCCCAGAATTTTACTTTTTCCCCCTCCCCCCCCCCCCCCCCCCCCCCCGAAAATGAAGTCTGGTGCCGCCACTGAACAACTCTACTCTCTACTCCATTCTTTATTCTCTACTTCTGTAAATGTTCTCTACTTTAATTTTTCTCTACTCTCTTATTTCTGCTTGGTCAATCGCTTTTGGTTCTTCTGGGAGTTCTCCTGAAATTCTGCATCAAATTAAAGTGACCCTGAACAAGTCAATATTTTGACCTGCAATTCCAGGTGAACTCCCAGTTGACTCCTAAGAAATAGTATACTCACTCTACTCTGCACTGGAGTTACTTCAGTTTTAATTCTACCTAATTGTACTCTCGTCTTTAATTAACCTGTACTCTTACTGTGCTCTCTACTTTACTGTTTGCTGCTCTACTCTCAACTCTACTCCAATTTCTACTCATTCTCTACTCTACTCCAATTTCTACTCATTCTCTACTCTACTCCAATTTCTACTCATTCTCTACTCTACTCCAATTTCTACTCATTCTCTACTCTACTCCAATTTCTACTCATTCTCTACTCTACTCCAATTTCTACTCATTCTCTACTCTACTCCAATTTCTACTCTACTCTTACTCCAATTTTTACTCCACTCTCTAATCTCTACTCTATCTCTCTAAATGTAAAAGAGTGAAAATCACTCTTTCTAGGAGTGACTCTAGGGACCAGTCTTTGTTGGAGTTAAATTTTACTCTTTAAAGAGTGAATTTGGTTTATGATTACTCTTTGCCGATGAATTGTCACTCTCATATGAGCGAAGAATTGACAGCATTCTCTCCAAAAGATGGAATTTGAACTCCAACAAAGACTGATCCCTAATGTCACTACTTGAAAGAAAAGTGATTTTCACTTTTTTTACATTTAGAGAGACTTAAAGGTGCATTTTGTGATTTTTCAGCACCTTCTGTTTTATTTATTGTTCACTAAATATCCTTGAGAAAAGCTCATTCACAAAATTTGAGTTGATCCCGATCTTGTGGTTTTGTGTTATGAGCAATTGCTTGTTTCCCATGGTCTCATAGGCCACTGTGCTGTAATTTCTGTCCGTTTACGGACATAAAATACAAAATTATGAATTTCTTACAGATATGGCTGAATTAACACGTAAGATTAGGTACGGGTGGATTACTAAGGCTACAAGTTGGTTCAGATGATATACAAATCACAAAATTTTTTATATAAAGGTAAGTCGTGGGATGAGGTTGTGGATCACAAAATGCCCTTTTTTTTTTTTTTAACTTTCTACTACGATTTACGCTATCTCTATTCTGCTCTCTACTCCAATTTCTACTCATTCTCTGCTTTACTCTCTTTTTACTCTACTTTCAATTCTCCACTCTACTCTTCTCTACTCTTATACTTTAATACATATTTTTTTTTTCAAATGAAATATCTCAAGTTACTCCTTAGCTAAGGACTACACTGTGATAGTGATACTCCTCATGGCAAATCACCATTACAAAGATATCTTGTATGATGTTCAAGATTCTTTATCAGTGACTATGTAATATCTATCCGCCGTATAAATTAGGCAAATTAATAGTATTTCCAGGTTTTCCCCTTATTTGTGAACTAGATTGAGAAAGCAGGTTTGTGTACAATAGTTCAATGTGTGGGTCAAAATTGAGAACTTGTTTCCTGATATCTTTCAGGGAAATGTTTCTAGATCATTTTACTAGATGTATTAGTCATACCTTGCACTTTTAGTTTCACAAGAACAGTACAACATTTTAATGAAACAACTTTAAATGTACCAAAAATAGACCCCACTTAAAAATATAGCATTTTTTTCTGTAATCCGTCTGCCCTTGAGAGCGTGTTGAGGGAAAACATGAAGTTGAAACTTTACTTTTAGAATATGCTCACAGACGTGCAGGCTTACCTAAATGTTTTACAGACTTGCCTAAAAGTTTTTTTTTTAATAAACTAAATCATTTGTATAATTAAAGGCACTATCCAGTGATCACTCAAAAAGAGTCAATATTTGCAGGAGTAGTCTGAAGGTGAAGGGTAAGTCCGTCTGCAGAATTTGCATAAGTTACTTTTTCCCAATGAAATTGACAAAAAAAAAAGAAGAAAGCAGCAGTGTTCAAGATATAAATCGTCATTCAATTATGTATTGGTAATGTCATACAGACAGTAATGATAAAATTTTGATTCGTCTTTATTAGATTGCTTCAGTCTTATCACTTGTGGGGTATGGTTTTGGGGTAGCTACTTGTTACAGACGGTACAAACTGATTTTTTTTTTTTTTTTTTATTTTTCTGATTCGGCAAATCACTGATAGTGGCGTAATATCTTAGTAATGTGCAGCTTTTAGGGTTGGTGGGGGCATGATTCTGAATTCTGCTGTGTGTCAAATATTTTTAGTTTTAGTGCCTGAAATACTATGATAAAGAAATACTAATTAAGTGATCTCAGATGTTTTGCAATAGTTTATAGATCTAGTTCCATTTCTAATCTTCCCATTTCCATTAAGAAAAGCAAATCCCCTTGAAACACTCCTGGATAGATCTTGATGTGTATACATGAATCCCCTTTCTGCTAGGGTCATAGCCCCAATGCCAAAGTCACTAAGGTTCAGGCAGACAATTCTTAACTCCCCCAGGAGCCCATTCACAGAGCCAAAATGGGCTTGGATACCGGTTTTAATTCAATTTTTTACTCCCCATCCGTTTGTACTCCTAACCAATTCAAGTATATTTCCCTTCATTTTCTTTCTTGGTGCAGGAATCTTGGCAGATGCTACAATTTAGTGTGATGTTATGACAGTACCTTTGTATTAGTCATGGTGCAATGCTATTTCCCAAAATTTATCACCTGGAACTGGGAGTGTTCTAGTCCATTTCTTACTGTAAAACACGTATTGTTTTCCTTGTAGCCTAAGCCATTTTATAATATTCCTGAAAAGTGCAAAATTGCAATAAATGCTTCACCAAATTGTATTGTATTATCCGTAATTGTTCCCAAATGGTTATGTTGAATTTTGAAAATCAACATGGGAATACAGGGTTTCACACATATATTAATGGTAAGTTTTTAAATTAAAGGTGCAACGAGAGACGTCAAGTCATCTACATTTTCTGTGATGTGTAGATTCATATAGGTGAGATGCGGCTCAGTAGATTCCCTACCTTTCATATGGGCGGGCGTACAGCAAATAACTTAAAGGCTGACTCAGAGATTTTGAAATATATTATTTTTGTGCAAAATTAAAAAAAAAAAAAATGGAAAAAAAAAATAGTTATTTATATGTTATCTAGAACTAAAGTGTAGTCGCCGTAAAATGCTGAATTCCAAGTTAGAGATGAACCCGGATTTCCCGTTTTTCATGCAGTAAACATTTTTGTACCTGTATAAGAGTGTGTTTCAGTAAGATACTGTGTATAACAAAATTTCCGGATCCAGAATTTATACAAAGTGTGATTTTCTATATGAAGGACTCGATTTGAGGCTTAGCTATTTCACATATCGATTAGTACATCGTCCAAGCATTTTGGTATATGCAAAAACACCATTTGTTTGAAAATTGAGGGCGCCCTCATCGGGAAATCTCTGGGTCTGCCTTTTAAAATGAAAACAAAAGTGATTTTGTATATGCCTATATTTCAATAGAAACGTAGGCTGCATTTTCGTATTTGCTCCTATACGAAATTAGCAATTTTCAAAATTTTTAACCAAAGAAACATTTCTCAGCTTAATCCTTTCAGATGGAGATATTTTTGTAGAAAGCTTTTAGACCAGTGCAGAAATCAGAATTTTAACATTTTATATGCGTTACATTATTTGAATCTCTCATTGCAACCTTTAAAGATTCTAAAAAATATCTATACACCATTCCTCTGCATGCTTGTCATTTGTTCCACGAGGTTACAGAATGGTGATGAATTTTGGTGACCATAGCTAGCACTTTATTTGCAGACGAACTAGTCTTAATATTGTATTTATAGAAATGATGAATGGGGGAAAAAGGGTTCATTAGGGTTATGAGATGTTAATTTGGTGTACACCATATGAGTCTTTGGCCCAGTGGCACTCTTTTTAAGTTTGAGGGTTTGTATAATTATTTTGGCAAGAGACTATTTTGTATTTGGATCAGTGGGTCCAAGGTCAGATAGGCTCATTAGAAGGTCAACCTGTGTGCATCCCATATGAGTGGAGCAAGTTTGGAAGTCATAGTACTTTTTGTAAAAAAAATAATGTTAGATTTGGGCAAATTGGAGTCAAATGTTACAGAAGGGTATTGGAGGTTCAACCTCTAACCTCTGCACACCTCCTGATGGTTCTTCTGGCCAAAGTGGCTCTTCAGTGACTAAATATGAAGTTAAAAATGTTGTATGTGACTGACAACAGTTAACCTTGTTGTATGGCCACAACCTCCGCATCTAGCAACAACAACCAAATTGGCAATCACAAACATTCTGAGTGAAAATACTGGTTATAGAGGTATGTGAAATAACAACAGTGAAAAATCATGCTTTAGAGTGTAGTTCATTGCTTGACTTGAAACTACCTATTCGTTGTGACATATCTTGCCCTGTACTTTATTATGTATTCTCCTGGTCAAAATTGATCAACAAAAATAACAAGATAAATTGGCTGAAATTGAGACCAGAGGTACCTACAAACATTCACTTTGTTTTCTTTGAAAAGAATATATGCTGGTATTCTGAAAGGGAGACTAAACTTTAGACCTGGGATTTAAACCATGGGTTATTCCTACAAAAGTGGACCTTTTCCCTTCCAACATACTCTAAAAATGTGCTGTAATGGTGAGAAAATTCCTCTTGGATGGGCCATTCCAGCCCATCCATACAAATTTTTCTCGGCCATTACATTTAACCTTTCACCGAATTTTACAGAGGGAAAAAGGTCCCCTCATTAGGACTAACCCTGTTTAAACCAGGTTTAAATTTGAGCCTCCCTTTCAGAATACCGCCCATAGTCTGTACCAAATAAGCTACGATTTTGAAGTATGTAACATTTTAAGAAAATATTGACTCACAGTTAACTTGACGCCCGACAGGGGCCGGTTGCATACCTCAGAACTGTTATTTTGTTATACTTTCCCCCCTTTTCCTTCTTCCCGCACGTATAATTTGTTGACCAGTCTTGACTGACAGTTACCACACCCTTACTGTTTATATCAGATATTTTACTTATAATACTCAATGTACACTCTCTATGGGCTTTGCAATAGTTAACAAGTTATACTCAGTGTTTGCTCAGTTGTTAGTGGATAACTGGATATTTAAGGTCCATGGCCCGATCTCTATAGCCTCATCCCCAGAACCCCAGATTTCGAAGTGTCGAAATTTTGGGTATCATAAGAAAGCTACTCATTTTTCTCATTTACCCTGTGAATCTAGGGCTAATGAGTTTGTTTTGGGAGTTATTAGGCGAAAATGTACTCCAATTTGGTCGCCCAATATTAGTTTTACACAGTATCCTAGGGCCTACAAAATCACGTTTCTATCTGTCACATCAAAACGGATTTGAAATACGGTGCGGACTTGACGATGTGACTTTTGGGGTGAAGGCCACTTCTATCAAGATGAAACTTTATGTCTTAATCGGACCCGGACCCCCTTTAAAAGCATTCTTATAACCAATATTTCTACAGGGTTAGTTTGGAAGGAAAGGAACCATATTTGAATATAGGGTGCTCCTCAATTTTTTCAAACTGAAGTTTTGCATGTTGTAATTGTTTACCATCACCCTCACCTGAATGTATAACAAAAACAGTTTCTTTGTGTAATAAACTCAGGGTCCAGATGATAAATGCCCCCGATCCGCACCCCCAAGGGTTCAATCCCCGCGGTGGCCATGTGCAAGTTTCGCCCTTTAGTAAAGTTGGCTTCACCACACTTATTCCTCTCTACCCAGGTACTGGCAATCATTAAAATGTTGGGAGGTCACAGACTCCCTGTAGAGATTTAGGCAAATCCCCCAATTTTGCTACACAACATTAATGGTGGAGTCTTGAGGCTTGGCCCAATCACTTAGAAAGAGAAGTGGACACTACTCTCCGTTCCTGTATACAGGTCCTTCCCCTTTACCTTTTTTTAATGAAACCACCCGAATGGTTTTACTCAAATACTAGTATGAAGTTTAGCCTTAATTCATACCAGTCTGTCACAGTGGCCCCCTTATTTTAAGTTATCTTTGCATAAAGTTTCTGAATTTACTTGGTACTGACGGTATAAGTGGAAATTACCGCGTACAGATATTTTTTGCGATTTTAAACAGTTTTGCCGATGCGCGAGAATTTAATTTCACTGTATTGATATCAGTGCAATACAAATCTTATTGGAAAAAGTTATTTTTGTGAGTTTTAATTTTCGCATTTTTATGTTCACTCGCGGAATTCGCAAAAATAAAACCTCGGCAAAATTTCCACTTATACAGTATATAATTTACCTCTTAACAAAGATATTTTGACTGAAAATAAAAGGAAAAGGTTTGGTAGTGACAACTGACTTCAAATTTAAAATATGCCCTTTCCAGGTGAACATAAACGTGTTCAACCCTGTGTTATTTTAATCTTCAGACCTTCATCCATCCAGTCCATGCTTGGATCCCTGTAACCCTATCCCATCTCCTTATATCATGTCAACTGAATTTGAAACTTCTCCTCAATTTATCCTAACCCCTTGAAGGTGTTAACAACATGGTCCCCACCCTTGTTCACCATTAACAACATCTCTTGTCAAGGGGGAAAGGACAGGGTAACATTCAGGCTAGACTCCCAGGTCCTTGGGATGGCTAAAGTGTAAACGCTGGATAGGTGAACCCAGTTGAATTGTACAGGGTGGAATGTTACGCAAATTTTTGCACAATTAGCGCTGTCAAATAGTTTTTAAACCAATGCACTGTAACTATTGCCGCTATTGTTTATAAACAAACTGCTTTTTTAATAGTAAAACATATATCTTGGCGAAATTTTTGAGTGCTCCATTTAACTTGCGGCAGTTAGTGACATAGTAAACCCAACATTTTTGTCCTTCTTGTGATATGTTTTTACTTTGCACTCATAGGGAGTCAATAGTGTTACTATTTACTTAAAATTGAATACATGCAAAAAGCAAATCTGAGCCTACAGGTACAGGCTCTTAGTTTATAGGCACCTTTGGCTTTTTTTGCCGGTTTTGCTTTGCTCCCAGTACCCCCAATTTTTTTTTCAGCACTGTGTAATGTGTGTTTTTTTATTGTTGTTGCTCTCATTTTTTTTAGGCCTCCTTTGGCCCCATCCCCACCTAGTGTTTAGTGCATGTAATGTGCAATCAGGTGTACATATACCTGTGGTTTTTGCAATCAACATATGTACATGTAGAGAAACAAAGCCAAAAACATGCCAAGTTTCCAGAAAAAGAATGATTACAACAAAAACGTTTACACAGCCTTGTATTTATGCATTGTAATCATGTGAAATTTGATCCACAAGAGCCTAATATCTACCCTTGGGGCACACCACAATTATTTTTTTAAAGTTTGATTTTTCTATTTAAGTGTCCTATTTAAGATTACATTACTTTGATGGTAAATAAAACAAATAGAGTAGAATTTTCTTAAATATCAATATGGGTTTAGCAATATAGAGTTAAAACTTGGTGTCATGCTGATTCACTATATGCTATAATCCACAATTGCATGTTTATTATAATGAAAAAAATTGTTTTGTCATTTTTTTTTGTGTAGGTTGCATTGTATTCAATTGCGCCTTCCGAATGTTACTGTACCTTGGAAGCTACCAATAGCCATAGGGTGTAGTTCAAAGCACGCAAAGACTTTATAGAGCTCTCACAGACTGAAGTTTGACAGATTTTTTTTAAAACAAATAGACGAGGGATGGTGCAAGAAAGCCCCATCTTCATAGCGGCCATTTGTCAGTTGTTGTTCTTATTATAAGTGTTTATACCGGCCAAATCTAACATATGGGCAACCTCTTGCAGATGGGGCCTTTGGGCCCTAACCCTGTAGAATGGGAAGGCAGGACACCCAGAATGAGAAGGATTGTTACACTATTTTCATCCTGAAAGGTTCAAGATTGGCCGAATTTTAAGGAGAGATGAGTGTATTTAGAATGGGCATATATTAAAAAAATGTACATGAGTGGATTCACTGGACCCAAAACATGTTGCCGGACACCAAAACATGTGGCGAGAAAGAAGTTGATGCATTAGGCTAGACATGGGGTCCTCTGGGAATCATGTTGAAAGTTATTTGCCAAAAAATACATTTAGTGAGGTTAATGGGAACCAATGCCCATGTAGTTGTATTTATGTCTGCAATGGTGTACCAAAACCGGAACCCACTGCTTTAATGGTGGTTGTTTTTCAGTAAGTAACCCATATCGATACCGTAATCATTAAAGGGATAAGCAGTGCTTTTATGCGAGAGAATCAAAAATGTGGAAATGAGTGTTTGCTTTTAAATCAACGATAACTATGTGCACATGACATTTAACTACTTTAATGTAGGAGCAAAAACGCCAAATAATGCAAAGAAAGTATTTTTGAGAAAATTGTATACCAGCTCCCGCAATGACATAAAATCTACACTAAACTGCTCATTGTGGTTTACTCAAGTACAGAATAACAAAGATAAATAATATTTGTTTTTGAGGTCCCACTGTACAAGGCTTGGTGCACAATCTTACGCTTACCTATCTGTGGATATTCCTTGGAAAGGCTTTTGTATCTAATCGGAATTTTGACATGCCCTATAGACAATTACAGAATCGGATAAAAAGTACGGCCGTGTTTTTAATACATTGGTTTTTCAAGCCAACCATGCACTTTGCATTTATGTTAGCACATCTATGTCAGTACAAAAATACTAAAAATACGAATTTTGGATGAATTTTTTTTTATGTTTTAGATCAGCAAATCGCTGCTTTATCCCTTTAATTCCGGGAACACGTAAATGTCCATCCTTTTTTTTTCTATCATTTTGTTAATGGAATGGGTTTGAAAAACTTCAAGTAGCCCAGCAACAATTGGGGATTTCCATCTGTTATTTAGTATTACTATTGTTTCGCAATCAGAGAGAACATAAGCAGAAGAGTAGGTTATAGGGCCTATCTGTGTTATTAAAAAAAACTCTAATACATAACACTCATCATGGGAGGGGTAGGACACGAACTGCTCTATTTGGGCATTGGGATTTCCATTTGGGCATTGGGATCTTATTTTGTGCATCTGAAACAGTCTTTAAATCATGCGTTTGGAATAATTTTAAGCAATATCAAGCACATTTTGAAGAGCGCACCAATTTTCCAAATATCAATGCGTTACGGAGTCTATGAATTCATAAACATTGTCATGTGATTAAAGTAAATGGATAAACTTCAAGTGCCTACAAATTACCTGGGAGTCTTTAACATCGTATTAATGCACAAAATATAAGATCCCCAATGCACATGGAGTGGGCACTCTAAATACCGATTAGGTTTTAGCAGCCAGTGCGAAGGATTACAAAGCAAAGCATGAACAGGCAAGTCCCAGTTCCGTTTTTTTACCAATGGGAAAAAAAGGGATTGTATAACATGCCGGACCTGGGTGCAAGTACCGTTTCCTGTTCTTTCAAACATTACCATCACTAAAGAGGTGTGGAGAAGCTACTATGGAGGAAGCTACTAAAGATCTGCAACCACAAAAAAGCACCTGGTCCGGATGGCATTACTCCCCGCATCCTTAAGTTGTGCGCCGCAAATGTTGCGCCCATCCTGAGATGTATTTTTCAAAAACTCATGGACCACAGGGATTCCTGCCATTGGATGGTTTACATGCAAACATTGTGCCTTTGTTTAATAGGGGGACGTTCTCTTCCCATCTAATTATAGCCCTGTCTCATTGACCTACGGCGTTTGCAAATTGTTAGAACATATTATTTGCCATACAATTATGGAGCATTGGGAGTAAACAAAGTTTTGTCGATAACCAGCCCACAGGTGCCGTAAGGGGAGATCAGTGAGACCGTTGCCGTACTATCGGAAGATTCTGGCCGATGGTTCCTCGACCATAAGGGTTTTTGTTTGTTGTTGGTTTGTTGGTTTCAGCTTTTCATGGGTCAACATTCAGAGAAAAATTAAGGATCCTATGTTCTTCCATGTGGCCCGCAAATACACCACATCAAAAATACATATCAATTTAAAATTAAAACTACTCAAGATTACCAAAATTGTAAATCTAATAAGCTAAATTACAAGATAATATTTTCAAATTACATGCCAAGCAAGCATAAATATGATCAAACAAGTACACAATAAGAATATGAAAAGTTACAATTAAATACAATCTTAGAAATTGAATTAACATAAAAAAACTAATTTTAACTTGGGGAAGAAAAAATATACATCAAGTCAAAGTTAAATGTTTACCAAATTACTAAAGCCGAATATATTAAAAATTGCCAAACATTGCAAAAAACAAATGGTAAAATTTCTTATATATTTATATATTTTGATGAAAATTCCCAAAATAGCTTACCGATCTATTGCACATTAGATTACATATTGATCAAATAATACTAGTTAAAGGTTGCTAGAAAACTTGTTTGAAAATGGCTAATTAGCTGGAAGTGGATGTGTATTACTGTATTACTTAATTTGTTTCCAGTGTGACAGACCCCTGATACTTGAAAGACCGTATACCGAATCGAGAGCTGCTTTATTGTTCTAGTTTTCCAAAAAGTACTGGACCGGGTTTTCGAATGTTGTGGGCTTCCCAACCAAAGTAAAATGACTGGGATAAAAGCTACGGGAACCATCCCTGCCAGACATTTGTAAACCGACAACACTTAGGTGATAGTCCATGCGCTTTGCCAAAGGTTCCCATCCCATTTTAAGGCCGAAGGTAATTGGAGCTGTTCTGACAGGAACCCTAAGAATAGCTCTGCTGATCGAGTCCCGAAAGTGCTCACCACTCTACGAGTATTGGGGGCGAATACATAAATAACAGTGTATTTTCAGTTGACTATTCTTTGGAATTAAAAGTGCTTTTTTTTTAATTTTTTAGTTTTTTGAAAATTTCAAAAGTATGACCTCTGGAAAGGCAAACCGTACCGAGTTTTCAAGGGTCGGTTGACTGTACTAATAATGGACTTCACAAGGCTTTCGATCCGTACCACAAAAGGCTGTTAAGAAACTTCATCCTAAGGGATTACTGGTTCCCTGCACCCTGGATGTCAAACTTCTTACCAACTGTAAACCCAGCAAGTTGTTTTGTCGACGGTGAAGTCCTCAGCTAAGGCCTATGTCTCATCCGGCGTTCCCCACGGAACAGTCCTTGGGTCCTGGCATGTTTCCTTTTGTATATAAATGAAATCTTTCCCAAATATTAATTCTACTGTGAGGCTTCTGGCTGACGATTGCATTATGTACAGAAGGATCATATCAGATTCTGACACCAATGCTCTTCAACAGAATCACCATTATGCTCCTGGCAAGACCGCTGGCTCATGAAGTTTATTCCAAAAAATGTTTCGCTATGTGCATCACCCTAAAAAAAGAAGCAATTAATCACACTTACATATGGGTGGTACTCCACTGCAATCAACTGATAGCCACACTTACCTTGGAGTCACCTTTAACCATAAGCTGACTGGTCAGATCATACAATAAACCACTACCAAAGCAAAATAAGAACGCTCCGATTGCTACGCAGGAATTTCAATCACTGTGATAGCCCTGTCAAAGCCATTGCTTACAAGACCTTAGTCCAACCCTCAATTGGAATACTGTTCAACTATTTGGATCCTCACTGCCAGAATTCAATTGATCACATCCAGGCCGTTCAAAATAGAGCCGTTAGATTTGCCTGTAATAACTATAGCCGGGAATGTAGTGTCTCTGCGATGAAGCATAAAATGGATTGGGATTCCCTGGAGGAGCGTTGGCTGAAGGCACGACTTGTTCTCCTTTACAAATATAAAGCTGCCCACCAGTCCGCTGCTATTGATATAAGCAAGTTCATTCCAGACTCAAATCACCGGAGAATCACTACTAGACAAACATCTGCAATGTCCTTCAAAAACGTTGCCACCAATAAGGACACCTGCTAACAAATTTTCTGTCCTCCCACGTACCTACTCTACTGCTCAATGGAATGCTCTGCCTCTCCACCATCCATTAGACAATCACCCTCCATCGAAATCTTCAGAAGCCAGCTCCAAAATTATAATCTTCATGAATTGACTCGGGGGGTTCTTTATTAATTTCTGCTGCCTGTTCCACGTCGCGCCCTGTGTGGGATATCCAACTTATTGGAGGTTGCACAGTATTCGACAGATGCAGATGCAGAGACGTCCCTATCTGTCTTTGAGTAGTTATTTATGTGTAAAATGTATATCCACTCTCTAACATGTAAACAATGAAAAATTTCACTCCCAAAAAGAGTGAAACTCTTTTAAACCACTCCAAAATGAGCGGTTTGTACTTTAAAGAAGAGCATTCCCACTCAAAAAGAGTGAACACCCACCTCAACAAGAGGGATTTCCTTCCACTCGTTTTCGTGTTGTCCTTCGTTTCACTCCTAATGTTGTCCTTCGTTAACTCCTCCAACGAGTGGAAATCCCCTCTTTTTGGAGTGATTTTTACTCTTTTTGAGTGGAAATTCACTCTTTTTAAAGGAGACCCGTACAATAACGATTATATTAACCAAAATACTCTATAAATAAGTATTGACCACATATCAGTGGTTTCATCAACAAAACCGAATTATATCCACCATACCGCTGACTTAAAACCATTAGGTTGACCATGCGCTATTTAAAATTCTCGCTATTGTATACTGTTTGCGATACGGCGGCACGTTTGCGTAACATATGCCATTGGAAATACACAATATGAAAGGGTCACGTGTGGAGGTGTATGACGCTACTGTGTTCCGTCCGTACGCATAACACAATTCATATCCCATATGCACAAGCGCGAATTTCCAATAGCGCATGGTCCAGAACAAAATGTTTTAATTCATTTTTATGGTTAAGTATAATTCCGTTTAACCATGAAACCACTCGATATGTGTTCAATAATTATTTTTAGCGTATATTGTATAATATTATTCGTTGTACGGTTCTCCTTTAAGTATCACTCATTTTGGTGTGGTTTTCAAGAGTTTCACTCTTTGGGAGTGAAATTTTCACTTGTTTACATTTAGTCTAGGCCATTGGATGAATACTCTCTATCATTTGATAGCAAATTAAGAAATTTCATATTTTGTGAAAATGGCAGTGGCCGCTTTACCACAGTTATGGCACATGTAAATAGCGAGCCCCATTTGGGTACTTATCGCAATAATTTGGAGAGTACAATAGCGCAGTCTTCATGCGCCAACTCATTACATCCTCCCTGGCATTTTATCCACACTTCATTTGGAGTACTCTTTCCGCAGTTGTCCCTCACCAACCAGGCAAACACTGTTTTCGTGTTCTCTTGATACCTCTTCCCTTGTTCGATTTATTTGTAGACCTACCAACAATTTTCTTTGTGCTGGGGCCGGTGCTTGGAGAATGACATGCAAGGCTGCTTCTTGCCTGCATATCACTGATAGTAGAATGGTTGGATAGATCCATTCCATTATCATTGCGGTCATTTTGAGAACGGGGCATTACCTTTTTTGCTGACATTTTTTTCTTGTGCTGATCGACCGTTCCTGCCACCCTTCGCATGCGATACCTAACAACACCATTCTCGTTGAGCACTTTGGACAGAAACATGCAACATTTTGTGTAAAAAATAACGTTTTCACCACCCTTTGTCTTGCCAAAAACTGTGAATCTTAATAGTCCACGTGAAAGCTTTAACAGTGGACCATTTCTCTTGTACGATTGTTTTGCATACTAGTTGTATCTTGATTCCGATTGATGTAGAAGAAGAGGCCCACGCAAATATTCCATGAGCAGCTTGTAATTATGGCTGCTTGCGTTTTAAACATCCCCTCGTCTGCCCTGCGCTTGGATAGCGTTGGATTACCATCCAGACCATCACAGGTCCTTTACCATGGCCCGACTCAAAAAAAGACCGAGCTTGCCTTCATAAAACAACTTTGTGGTCTGCTGGTGATTGAGAAATTGTGTTTGTGGCGGCCCTCACTGTGTTGCAGGGTACTGGGATGCTTGAATTGTCCAATATGAACATACACTCACCCTCATCGGGCACAACTTCCTTCATCTTAGGCATGACTTGCCTTTAGGCACTGCAAGAACTGTGTCCCCTGTGTGAGACATCGAGTT
Source organism: Ophioderma brevispina (assembly GCA_023653785.1). Classification (NCBI taxonomy): domain Eukaryota; kingdom Metazoa; phylum Echinodermata; class Ophiuroidea; order Amphilepidida; family Ophiodermatidae; genus Ophioderma; species Ophioderma brevispina. The sequence goes on along the minus strand of JAMKCH010082345.1, from coordinate 8,860 downwards.
AGAAACGGCTATAAAACTAGCATGCTCCAGTTGCACAGATCATTTCGGACCTTTGTTACCATGGTAATAAATGACAACTGGATGAATCTTACGGCTGATGATTCCAGTATGCACTGTGGTCTCTTCATCTGGACAAACTCTTCTCCGAAAAATCCATTTGTAGAATTATGTGATTTCTTGGTAGATGACTTTCAAGCGCAACAACTCTTGATATTGCACTTTCCACTCGCAAAAAAAAAAAAAAACAAAAAAAAAAAATAAACAACTTAAAAAAAAAAAAAAATATATGGGTGACTCTGAATTGTATTTCCTTGGTAAAATGGTCGCGAACTCTTGCCACGTCATGCGTCACGCGCTCCAACTTCATCTTCTGTACCACGATTTCAGTAACAACCAAACGCCAGTCTCGAATTCGACAGTATCTACTTTTTTCTTTTGAGCTTTGATAGCACTCTAGTGGACCTTGTGAATCATCATTAGATTTGATAAAATCATCTGGATTGTCATATTTTCCAATCCTGTATCCCTTCAGCATCTTCAATTTCAGAGCACCATCTGGATGTCTTCTTACACAAGCTAGTGTTGCTGGCAGTAAATTTCAACGTTTCACGTGGGGACACAATTGCCGAACGAATACGGTGGAAACGTTGTGGGCTTATCGTTTGTCGGTATTTTCAGCCAGGTATTTTGGCATGAAGTTATGTGACATAGTTATTCAGACCCGTGCTTGTACTTTTTTTTGGCCATTTGTCTTGGCGGTCCATGTTTGCCGCCATGGTCACCGTAAGGTATTGTCGCGTTCTAGAAAATTCTTTAACACTTGCAATTCTTAACTCATAAATATGCTTCCCTGACGCAAATTTCTTTGATTGGCACGATGACGCAACCGTTTTTCTAGCTATAACCAACAGAGAATGCTAGTTTTTCTTGCAAAATCTGTACCTCTTGACCACTCTTCCCACGACTATTCTGGTAACCATCTTTCTTTCCTTCGTCTTTGTTGCTTGTTTGCTGGTGTCTGTTATCTCATCCACAAGGACGTGGGAGAATTCAATCTGCCTACGAAGATAGCTTGGTAACTACGCGTGCACATGGAGACAGACCTTCATTGAGGATTGGGCCTTGGTTTTTGACCTGGGTGTAGCACTTGGGTTTGATTTCTGTTAGTCTTTCCAATCGTTTGCACAGAGCTTTTTTCCTTGCGGGGTTTTTGTCTAGCTTTGCCTCATAATCTTATCTCACTCGCCTTGCTCTGGTAGCCGACGATGTTGTGGTACGTGTTTTGTTTTCAAAATTAAAGTCAACTATAAGCTTAGAACTTCTTGGTGTCTGCACCATTTCAATCAGCTTCTGGTTTATTTGCTCATCCAGTAGGCTGGCTTTAAGGTCTATTCTTCTTGCATGTACTTCCTTGGACTGAAACTGGTTTAATTTTCTTCTTTTTTTCAGTTCTTGTTTGTTAAGCTGCAAGGCGGGAATGAAATATTTTTTACTCTTGCAACATTCAGGGTTAATAAAGCATTTCCACAAGCGTTAGGCCTTTTGAATAGCTGCTTGTGACTAGTCAATCACCATTTTTAACGATATTTTACTGTAAATAAAAAGAAAATTTAATAGCCAGATTTTTGGCCTTGGACCTATTGTAATTGACGGATCTAGCTCAGCCCTATTTCATTAGGGTGCAAGAACATTTTGAAGAGGTTTAAAATAATGATCATGAGTAATTAATTATGAATATACTCTAATTCGTAAGAATGAAAAAAGTCATGATCATGTGTAGATCCAAATAGTTTCCCACTCACATTCTCAGTACTGTATGCAAGTCATCTTACTCTTTCTCCCCTGTGGCACCACCCTATGATTACAATGACTCCCTTTTATATGAATGGGGCAGGGTGACCCCCAAATCAATTTCAACGGGAGGGTCAGGGAAAATTCTCCTGGACTGTCCTCCAGGAACGCCGATACCAAGATACTGGGGCCAGTGTTTATTACCACCTTGCGTTATAGTCTCTAACCTCAAAAGCCCCTTCCGCCCAGTTGCATCACTGTTCACTGATTATATGACATGGGCAAGCTAATCTCCACTGACTTAGTGTTGAACTGGGTGTGTGGGCCATGGTGGTTGGCTAAGGGTGCACAGTAAAAAAATAAGTTTAAAACTTTAAATTTTTTAATTGTGTGTTGAAATGATTACAGTGAAACATTCACAACTTTTCACAGCAGGGTACGGTTGAACAACATTGTTTAGGCTTTATGGCAACATTGGTGTAACAGGTCGGGCAGGTTGTCACCCCTGAAGAGCGCCCTTTTGACCAGGAAGAAAAAAAAAGTCTGGAAAATCCCTGCTAAATCAGCCGCTTGATTGCCTCTCACTGGACATTTTTACTCCCACCAGGAAAATCTGCCTCAAAAGCATCTCCAAACGGGCATTTTCCCCTCTGCCAAGTGACCCCTGTTACGCCCCCTGAATGGCCACCCTTTTTTTGCTGTTTAGATGTATCACCTAAATGGAGTTCAATTTGCTGCCCTTCATCAGGCACAAAGCTACACTTTACATGCTTAAAGTGACCATTTAGGGGGAAACCTTTTGGGTAGATTGGTAAAGTTTTGGGTTGGTTTCTCACTACCCTTCACTGTAAAAATTAGGTGTTTAGGTTTGGGAACATTATTAAAAACCCCTAGACGCATTTAACTGAAACAACAAATAAAAATCCAACTTTTTGGTCAAAAGTTGGGTATTTTCGTAGACCACTGCTTCCTATAAAGCGCTAAAAAGCATTGAAATCAGCATTCGTTTTTCCATTTTTAAATCAAGCATGGACATTTTTAACATGAACGCCTTAATGCTTTTAATAAAACACTATACTTTGCCAGCCGTTTAGAAGATAAAATGTGTTTAAGAAGTTAAACACCCTAACACCAAAGGCATTTGAAGCTTAACATAACACTATAGGTTTTCAAATAACACAAACGCTGTTTTTATTTTAGTATCTAAACACTCAGGATAATATTGTTTTAAACGCGTTAAGGGGTTCACGTTAGAAATTCACCTTGCCTCTGATTTAAAATGGGAAAAACAGCGCTGCATTTCAATGCTTTTTATTGATTTATAGGAGCAGTGTCCAGAAAATACCCATTTTGACCAAAAATGGTATTTTGTTGTTTCCGTTTACATGCCGTCTATGTGTAATAACTGTTTACAAAACCTAAACACTAATTTTTACAGTGTGGCTTTTCTGCATTGAGGGACTTTCTTATGGCTGTAACCTGGGGATGATGTAGAGGGAGGGAATAATCTAACTACAGTTGGCACAAAAGATTGTGAAATATTTTTTGATCAGAATTATACAAAGTCTGATACTTTTGAAAGAAAATAAAATTTGTTGGCTTTGGCCGGATATATCTTCCTTGCAAGGACACAGGCAGTCTAATTTGTCTTTTTTTAGATTCTCTGATTGCTTGACAATTTTGTTGTTTTTTTTTTTCGCTCTTCCCTGTTGTTCCCTTAAAAGTTCCAAGAGAGTTCTTTATTATTGCTCCCCTGTTCACTTTAAACGGCAGTCCCTACAAAATGTCATTGTGGATTTGTAAGTTCATGTATTGTCACCCTCTGTCCAGTCATGACAGGCATAGGCAGTGCCAGCTATTGTTGGTGATGGGGTTAGCTTACCATACCACCACGACGATAACGGCATTCAGGGAAGCTTTGTATGACTATACACTCGACTTGTAAACTTAAACTTTATGTCACTTGTGAATTGTATTCTTTATATAACGATCACTTCTTCTGTCCAGTCCATTGACAGGGCTCAGCTGTGTTTGCTATCATCAATACTATTGGTGTGTCTACTTTATTCCTGGGTTTCTATTAGCTGTGGCCATCTTACATCAGCCTCCCAACACACTGTTGTGCGTTGAGGCTCGGGAAAAAGGGGAAGTAAATAGACAAAAAGTTTTGTATTAACTTTTGTGGTCCCAAGAAACTTTCTTCCATCCTGACAAGAAACTTGGAATGTTAACTACATTTTAAAAATTTTATTGGTTTTATTATTTTATAATTTGTAAATTATCAAGAGCAAATTGATAAACGAAATTGTGCAATTTTGATTCTTTTTTTACTCTTTTCAGAGTGGCCCCTGTAATCCTCTTTTTAGGATGAAATTCATGCTTTAATTTAGAAAGTACTTTCAACACAGTAAAAAATTTGTGTGTTTTTTTTTTAGCAACATCTACATTATCGGTCCGCATAAATTGGTCCTTCTCTCACAAACACAAATAACCCAAGTCAATCATCAAGGCACCTACACATTGTTCGCATAAAGCAATTCACTGTACAGAATGTAGCATAGACTAGAACATAACTAGGCCAAAAGCAGACAGATGGCCCAAACTGACAAAATAGGCAGTGGAATTGCCTTAGCTCTTTCTCTTTGCATTCTTGTATGCATTAACATAAAGGTGTTTCCCTTTAGGTGGAAACATGATTGCCCTCATAACTAAGAACTCAAATAGATTCTTTACTGCTTTTGCCAAGAACTTGCACAAAGCAAACTATTTTCTTTCTTCAATATTAACAAAAGACTGGATCCATTGTGTATTTGATTAATGTCTAAATTTTTGTTCCATGTCACAGTTGATGTTTCTCACACAGCCTCTGCCAGCAATAACCAATATTTTAGGGGTGGGGAAACCAACCTTAACATGCCTTAAAGAAACACAAGGGCATTTCCCAGAAAAATGCACTGCTGTTTTCTTCCTTGTCAATTTTTCATTACAAAACTCCATTTGAAGTCTACAGAACCGCCTTCATCAATTTTTAAGCACTACTCCTCAAATTATTTTATGCTTTTGTGTTGAATCACTTATAGTTTCCCCAACTTTTTTCTAATTGAAATTTAATCAGAATTTAATTTTAGATTGAAATAGTGAGTTATGGAAAAGTACTTGCCTTCCTAAAAGAAACTGTTATCATAGCCACCAACAGAGGGCTCACTGCACGTTCAGCAACCATCCCTTACTCAGTGAACTGTCAAAGTCACTGGCGGGGTTAGGGTCTTTTTTTGGCTGTGGCGCTAGTAATTCGGTGGCTGTGGTACATCCTTCCTAGCCCGCAGTGCTTTGCGAAGTCCTCACGCCGTTGCGTAACGCAAAAAAAACTGAGGATGGGACTTAGATGCGCCAATTATCATAAGCTATCAGCAATTGTAAATTAATATCTCCGAGTTCCAGTATGTACTTTGGTCAGATGTTCTTTTCTTAGTTTTTTGACCGAATTTGATACCTACCTAATTTACACCCCCTGACACTACCGCCTCTCTATCGGCACTCTAAATCACTTTTTGATGGTTACTTGGAAGGTAAATATCATTTAATGAGCCAATCAGAGATCCTTTATGAATGGTGGTATGGTCTACATAGAAATTTTTTTGGGGGGATTTATAACATTTTGCTTTCACCATGCAGAACCCAATATTGCTTTCTACATTAATTCAAGGACACTCCAGAACAGTGGGGAAAGATTTATGGGATAAAGTCCCAATTTTAGATATAAGAATATAGAAGCACTATTTGATTTGTTGTTCAGAGGCTTCTCATTTTGTGTCCTTAATGAGCCACTCATAACAGACCGATCATAGATAGTATTCTCATGGGTTAAGTAAGTCTTGAATGGACCTATGCATCATCCTGCCATCATTTCTTCTTTTAGGAGCCAGACAAAGATAGAATCAACTATCATTACACTCGTGAGTATAATTGTATGGAAAATCCAATGAAACTTTATGCTACCTTGTTGAGTCGGAAGGTTAAAACGTGGAACTCCCTTCTGCTGTTCGGTTTTGGCTTGCTATAGAAAGAAGCGCTGATTTTGTGGTTTGTAGCACTTCACTTGGATAACATCACTTTTTCTAGACAACTTTAGAATAGGGGGGGGGGGGGGGGGGGGGGGGGGGGGGGGGGGTGTCTTTATATATGTCTGTGCATATTTCATTTGGAATATATTTTGAGAATGTGGTAAGTGAGTTCAAATTGACTGTGAAATTAGATTAGTTTTTATCATGCTAGATATAAATTTATGACGTGTTTGGCACATAGAAATCAGTTTAAATCTTTGATAGATTCAAAATAGACTTGAGTGAACTTTTGAATTCCCATATGCTTGCAGAGTTGGTGTTGGGATTGGTAGGAACTTCAAAAACAATTTGACCATTTGTGGGGAAAGCAAGTGCAGAGTTTTCTTTTTTGTAAAAGTGTACCCTTCTTAAAATTGATTCTTATAATTTTTTGAAGACCTCATCACCAATTAGTGCCACTTTTGTATCTTTTTTCAAAATTTTGTACTTTTTTTGTTATAAACATCAGCCTATACGCTAGAGGCCCGTGTTCAAGAACACTGTTTTCTCAACTTATTTGTTCTTAAGCAGCTGTGAAAATTAATCAATTTCATTGGTTATGCCCGGGTTAAATTCGTTTTCGACCCATGTAGTACGCGCTGCGTATTGAAGTTATTTTTGGTTGAAACGCTCGCGTCATACCTGTTTTGCTACTTTCGCGCGCGCCTGCCTATGTTGCGTCACGTTGCGTATGATCGTTTGCATTCAACGTGTTGTTCTATTGTGTCATGGGTGGTGCAAGTCCTTTCAAAAAAAAAAGAAAAAAAAAAATTGTGTATTTAAGCCTAAGCATCGCAAATTGGGTCAGATGACCTTAAATATAGCTGTTAAGAATGAGATAAAGGATGATTTTTGGACCTACCTCCTCTTTATTACGAGCGATTGACTCCGGCGACACCATTATTTTTGTGTGGAAGAACTCGGCCTCCGCCTCGTTCTCCACTTAAAATAGTTATGGTATCGGCCTGGGTTCATTTGTCGTAAAGAGAGTCCTGGTTCCCAAAATCATACCTTTATTCTCTAAACCTCATGTGCCTTGGCGGATTGAGGCCGGTGACCTTTGTATTATACAGCACATACACTTACGCTATCCTTACAAACCAATTTAGCACACTGGCATGCTAGCTAGATGGGCCGGGGAGTGGAATGGTCCTGGGTGCCCTCTCTTGAGGAATTGACAAATGTTTTGCTCCTGATTGATTTTCCAGTCCTCCAAATGGTGAAACTGGGTTAGGTCCGTATGCACAACAGAGTTAGACCAGGTCTACTTTAGACCCGATCTAGTGTAATTTAGTCCACCAGAAAACAGACATTTTCTTTTGCATTGATATGTAGTATTTTATATTTATTTTGAAATTTCATTTCAAATTTTGATATTTGCTGTTACTTTATGAAGAAAAGACTTTTACTTAACCTTTATGAAGAGAATAACTGTCAATTTTGACGACACTAATTTTTTTTTTACTTGGACCCAGGTCTAACTTTAAAGGTGCAACGAGAGAATTTAAAATAACAGGTGTCCGCCTAAAAAAATTTTAAAATTCTGTTTTTTGCACTGGTGCCTAAAGCTTTCTATCAAACATATCCCTATCTGAAAGGATTAAGCTGAGAACTGTTTCTTTGTTTCAAAAAATTTTTTACAAAACATTTAAAAATCCTACTATAGGAGCAATATAAAATTCAGCTTGGTTTTCTATTGATATATAAGCATATAACAAATCGCCTTTTGTTTTCATTTTACAGTTATTTCTGCAGGTCAAATTAAGAAATCCATTGAGAGTCTAATCATGTGAAATCACTACATATCACAGAAAATTGATGGACTTAAAAATTCTCGTTGCACCTTTAAACCTAGTCCTAACCTTCAATCATGCATATGGACCTTGGTGCACATTTAAATATTATCATGGTATTTGAAAGAACTAATTCAATTCTCAATTTGGGGGGATTTGGGGTACTATGTTTGTATCCTTTTCCCCTGCAGGCCAGGCATCTGCTACTCACTGATATACGCATTCTTGTCGCCTGTGTTACGGGGCTATGCCGGGTGGGTCCTGTATTAACACAAAATGTGAGAAGATCATGAGAAATCTGGTTTGCTTGGCATCTGGAATCATGCTAGTTTATTAAGATTACCAATTCTTGAACACCTCATTTAACCTTATATCCAATTCTAAAATATTAACTACCTATGACTCATACATCGAGACTATATGATAAAATCCTTAACTATACATACATATCCGAGCATACTGACTCTGATGCGTCTTAACAAACGTGTACTATATAGGTCTGAACAAAATATTAATACTTAACTAACTATAGTTCTGAAGTTATACTGACTTTCTATAACTCCTTTATTGTATTGATTCCTTTATGTTTCTAACTCTTATGTTTGCAACAATATTGTACTTCCATCGTTTGTCATTACATAAATTCTCAGATTCCAATCAGTCTAGTCCACTAATCAGCCATGACTTATTTAGCATAAGCCATCATAAAGTCCAAAATAGATTAATTTCCAGAGTATAAATTGTTTAATTGTCACCAAAATAATAGTTATAACCACTGTTTTATCAGTAATCACATTAATTGAAATAAGAAACCTTCTTAATATGTAACCACAAAACAAACCTTTGTGTCTAAAGAGTTATCCATTGAGTATTTCTGAAAGAGCCTGGTTGAACAGAATTTGTTAATGCACACACCGTATTTAGTACTATACCAATAACACTATCTATTTTATTGTTATGGGCCAAATTCACTCTCAACCTCTCATACCATGCTGGGGTGAACATGTGGCCTTCAGGGTGTGATTAACTCTACTAATTATTTTATTATATACAACAGCACACATTATATAGCACTTCTTTGCACGGTCCGGTAATACGATACCCCTATCTTGCTCTTGGGCATCCTAGCAGGCATGCTTTAGGCATATCCACATACCCTTCCCTATTGATAAC